>WNWK01007179.1:0-42500 GCA_009830355.1 Cherax destructor | reverse complement strand
GATTATAAACGAAGGGTCTTCTTCAGCACGACGCCCAGGAAACAAACAGATAAGAGGTATGTGGTCTGCCCTTACAGAAATGTAGCCAGTGTTACGTCATAAACACTGGTAAGGAACAACGTTCAATTGACTACCGCTGAGTTCACAACCATTAAATAACTCTACTTGAAAGCAACCCACCACTTAGCAACCAGTTTCCACCGCTGGAGTCTACGCTAGTCATGTGCCTATTGCGAGAAGAAATGCGTGAGGGAATCAGAGAGATATATGCTTATTAAGAAAAGTGAACACAAAAAAATGCGTGCAACAGAGGCGAATGAAAAATACATGATCAACAGAAACACGATCAACATGATCAACAGAAACACGGAGGGACACCTTATGCGTCGGGCCGGTGTACGGATGATCTTCATGGCAGCTTATGACAGCAGATGCCTATGTTTAGAAGCCACACTGAGTGTCGTAACAAATATTGTCACACAAATAAAAGGAAGCTACCGTATTGCCACCACACTAGGGCACATACTACTCAAACAGGCCTTGCCCCATCAAATGATAAGATAGGGTAGGATAGCTTAGGATAGTGTAAGATAGAATAGTGTAGGATAGTATAAGATTGTCTAGGATAGGGTATGATAGCTTAGGATAGTGTAAGATAGGCTAGAATAGCATAAGATAGTCTAGGAGAGGGTCTGATAGTCTAGGATAATGTAAGATAGGCTAGAATAGCATAAGTTAGTCTAGGATAGGGTCTGATAGCCTAGGATTGCAAATATTGTCGACACACACAAATACAGAGAATGGAGAACTGTATTTCCCACCGGCTCTTGCTAGGCAGCTGCCTCTCGGAGTCATTCTCACTCACATATTTCTCCAACAAAGATCTTTCAAATCACCTAACCTACGAGCCACTCAGGTGCTTTCTTGTATAAGCTCAGGACTTCCTACCCAATTGGAGTGATCAAGGTCCCAGGACCCAAACAATTCCAGTAAAAAATGTCCATGTGTTTGCATTTTGTGCCTTTCCAAACACTTCTACCGCAGCCTGGAAGAATCTAACATTTTGTACTGTATTTTATAGTCATAGTGGTGTCCCGTAGCTCAACTGCTAGCGCACTCAGTTTGCACATTAAGGTCCGTGGTTCGATCCCCGGTACGGGTGGAAATATTAGGACGTGTTTCCTTAAGACACCTGCTGTCCATGTTCACCTAGCAGTAAAATAGATACCTGAGTGTTAGCCGACTGGTGTGGGTCGCATCCTGGGGATAAAACTGACCTAATTTGCCAGAAATGCTCTGCATAAGAAGCGGCTTTATATATGGTAAGTCACTGATGTCAGCTACGTCTGTATACACTGTACATGTACTTGTAGAAATAAAGAATACTATTATTATTATTATTATTATTATTATTATTATTATTATTATTATTATTATTATTATTATTATTATTATATTTGTTATTATTATAATATATATTTGGGTGAATATATTCTCATTTGTTTTTATTTATCGTTTGTTTTTTATTCATTTACTGGTTATAGGTTATTCTCATGAGTCATTTATTTAAATTATATTTACATGTTTTATGAAATAGTTGTGTATAATTTTATTTACATGTTAAATTAATTTAATGTTAATTATAGTCTGTTGAATTCTCTCTCTCTCTCTCTCTCTTCTCTCTCTCTCTCTCTCTCTCTCTCTCTCTCTCTCTCTCTCTCTCTCTCTCTCTCTTCCGTTAGTTTCCATTTCCCCAAAATTATCATTCATGTTTCTTTTCCATCACTATATAACCTCCGTTTGCTTTCCCTCTCCTCTACACTAATACATTTATGGTCGTGTATGCAAGCCTTTCCAAATCACTTCTCCCGTCAGCCACACTCCTCTCCTAACTAATTTAGCCAATTATCTTAAGAGTGTTTGGGACCGCGGTGTTGTAACACACACACACACACACACACACACACACACACACACACACACACACACACACACACACACACACACACTATGAATCGACACCTGCAACCACAAATAGGTGAGTACACACGCCCCGATGGCATGGTGGCTAAAGGTCTTGCTTCACGCACGGAGGGCCCGGGTTCAATTCCCGGCGGGGCCTAAACATTTCGAAGTGTTTCCTTACACACACACATATATATACAACAGGCCTAGTGTCTAATCGACATGTGCCTAGGACAAAATGATAACACACACACACACACACACACAAATTGGGAGAACTTGGAGCCACATGGTCGCCAAGAAACGTTGAGGGCTAAGATGATGGAGGTGGTACTGGAAAATTTCATGTACCAACACGTAAGGGACACTACCAGAAAGAGAGGAGAGGATGAACCAGCGAGACTGGACCTCATATGCACCTTGAGTAGTGCAGATATTGAGGACATCACATATGAAAGACCCATTGGGGCCAGTGATAATGTGGTTTTAAGCTTCGAATACACAGTAGAGTTACAAGTGGAGAGGGAAGCAGGAAGGGCTGAACGAATGAAGTCTGTTGAATCTCTCTCTCTCTCTCTCTCTCTCTCTCTCTCTCTCTCTCTCTCTCTCTCTCTCTCTGGGAATGAAGAACTTCCTGAACGGGGTTCAGTGGGACAGAGAACTGGCAGGGAAGTCAGTAAACGAGATGATGGAATATGTGACAACAATATGCAAGGAAGCTGAGGAGAGGTTTGTACCCAAGGGTAACAGAAATAACGAGAAGGCCAGGATGAGCCCTTGGTTCACACAAAGGTGTAGAGAGGCCATAAACCAAGTGTGCTAGGGAATGGAAGAAGTATAGAAGGCAAAGGACCCAGGAGAATAAGGAAAGCAGTCGTTGAGCCAGAAATGAATATGCACAGGTAAGAAGGGAGGCCCAACGACAATATGAAAATGACATAGCAGCGTACACACACGTACAACTAGGTGAGTACACACACACACACACACACACAGGCCTAGTGTCTAATTGACATGTGCCTAGGACAAAATGGTAACTAACTAACTAACACACACACGAAGAGAGGAGAGAGAGGAGACAGCGAGATACGGAGGACACCAAGCCCAAGCAGGACAAACACACACACTGGAAGTACCCACGGCGGGCCTCAAATCACAAAAACCCCACGATAACCATACACTTTAACACCACACACACTCATCAGTCCCCCTCTCCCCACCCCAGCAACCCAAAACCCACCATCACAGCTATCCCCCACCCCCACCACAAACTCCACCCCACCAACCCATACCCCAACCATACAATCCCCCCCACCCATGCTGCAACCTTCTATGGGCACCCTGCCCACACCCCCCCTAACCCACCAAGATCTCCCCAGGGCCACAGTATTGGAAACAAGGTTGAAGCTTTGGTACACAAACGCGGATGGAATTACGAATAAGTATGAAGAGTGGAATGAAAGAATAGGTGAGGTGTCCCCAGACATCATAGCTGTCACAGAAACTAAACTAAATGAGACAGTAACAGATGCAATCTTCCCACAGGGATATCAGATCCTGAGGAAAGATAGAAGGAGCAGGGGGAGGAGGGGTCGCACTGCTTGTAAGGAAACGTTGGAGATTCGAGGAAATGGAAGGAATGGAGGTGTGTAGAGAAAGGGACTACATAGTAGGTACCATCCAGTCTAAGCTTAGAATACATAGAGTTACACGTGGAGGGGGAAGCAGGAAGGGCTGGACGAATGAAGCCAAACTACAAGAAAGATGACTACGTAGGCATGAAGAACTTCCTGCACGGAGTTCAGTGGGACAGAGAGCCTGCAGGGAAGTCAGTAAACGAGATGATGGAATATATGACAACAATTTGCAAGGAAGCTGAGGAGAGGTTTATACCCAAGGGTAACAGGAAAAGCGAAAAAGCCAGGATGAGCCCATGGTTCACCCAAAGGTGCAGGGAAGCCAAAAGCAAGAGTGCCAGGGAATGGAAGAAGTATAGAAGGCAAAGGACCCAGGAAAATAAGAAGAGCAGTCGTAGAGCCAGAAATGAATATGCACAGGTAAGAAGGGAGGCCCAAAGGCAATACGAGAATGATATTGCAGCGAAAGCCAAATCTGACCCAAAGCTGCTGTACAGCCACATCAGGAGGAGAACAACAGTCAAGGACCATGTGATCAGGCTGAGGAAGGAAGGAGGGGAGGTCACAAGAAATGACCGCGAAGTGTGTGAGGAGCTCAACATGAGATTCAAAGAAGTGTTCACAGAGGAGATAGAAGGGCCTCCAGAAAGGCGGAGAGGTAGGGTACACCATCAGGTGCTGGACACAATACACACAACTGAGGAGGAAGTGAAGAGGCTGCTAAGCGAGCTAGATACCTCAAAGGCGATGGGGCCGGATAACATTTCTCCATGGGTCCTGAGAGAGGGAGCAGAGGAGCTATGTATACCCTAACAACAATCTTCAACACATCTATCGAAACAGGGCAACTACCTGAGGTATGAAAGACAGCAAATGTAGTCCCAATTTTTAAAAAAGGAGACAGGCACGTAGCACTAAACTACAGACCTGTGTCACTGACATGTATAGTATGCAAGGTCATGGAGTAGATTATCAGGAGAAGAGTGGTGGAGCACCTAGAAAGGAATGAGCTTATCAACGACGGCCAACACGGTTTCAGGGACGGGAAATCCTGTGTCCCAAACCTACTGGAGTTCTACGACAGGGTGACAGCAGTTAGACAAGAGAGAGAGAGGGGTGGGTAGATTGCATATTCTTGGACTGTAAGAAAGCGTTTGACACAGTTTCACACAAGGAATTAGTGCAGAAGCTGGAGGACCAGGCAGGGATAACAGGGAAGACACTACAATGGATCAGGGAATACCTGTCAGGAAGACAGCAGCGAGTCATGGTAAGTAGCGAGGTGTCATAGTAGGCGCCGGTGACGAGTGGGGTTCCACAGGAATCAGTACTAGGACCGGTGCTGTTTCTGGTATTTGTGAACGACATGACGGAAGGAATTGACTCCGAAGTGTTCCTGTTTGCAGATGATGTGAAGTTGATGAGAAGAATTCAATCAGACGAGGACCAGGCAGCAAGCCTGGTCCAGCAATTGGCTCTTGGAGTTCAACCCCACCAAGTGCAAAGTCATGAAGATTGGGAAAGGGCAAAGAAGACCGCAGACGGAATACAGTCTAGGGGGCCAGAGACTACAAACCTCAATCAAGGAAAAAGATCTTGGGGTGAGTATAACACCAGTCACATCTCCTGAGGCGCACATCAACTAAATAACTGCTGCAGCATACGGGCGCCTAGCAAATCTAAGAACAGCATTCCGACATCTTAATAAGGAATCGTTCAGGACCCTGTACACTGTGTACGTTAGGCCCATACTGGAGTATGCAGCACCAGTTTGGATCCCACACCTAGCCAAGCACGTAAGGAAACTAGAGAAAGTACAAAGGTTAACAACACGACTAGTCCCGGAGCTAAGGGGTATGTCCGACGAGGAGAGGTTAAGGAAAATCGACCTGACGACACTGGAGGACAGGAGAGATATGGATGATATGATAACGACATATAAAATACAGAGAGGAATCGACAAGGTGTGCCAGTGAGGATGTTCCAGAGATGGGACACAGCAACAAAGGGTTACAGTTGGAAGTTGAAGACTCAGATGAGTCAAAGAGATAGTAAGATAGTTAGTCATAGAGTTGTCAGGAAGTGGAATAGTCTGTCAAGTGACGTAGTGGAGGCAGGAACCATACATAGTTTTAAGACGATGTATGATAAATCTCATTGAGCAGGGAGAGAGAGAGGACCCAGTAGCGATCAGTGAAGAGGCGAGCCCAGGAGCTATGTCTCGACGCCTGCGACCACAAATAGGTGAGCATACAAGCAAACATTTACTCTTCCTCATTATTATAGCTTTCACGTCTATTCTTCTAGCTATCACCCACCTCACTCATCACACGTATGTTGACAATATCCTCCTTTACCTTTACGCATCCATCACACAACAAAACTCACCTCGACTACGATCCCTTTCTCCCAGCCTCTCCTTGCATTTACCCCCCTCAAAAAAAAAAAAAAAAAAAAAAATCACAGTCCTTCAGAAAGATACCAAAAGTTCCATACGTGGATGCCGACGGCATCGCCAAAAAAGCGAATGAATCAAGAGAAAATAAACTCCTGAACATAAACAACATTTGAAACAAAATTAATGGAGTAAAGGATGCAATATTTCCTGAGGGATACTAGATGATATACAGACGAAGAGATAAGAGTCGGGGTGAATTAGTAGATTTGCCGATAAGAAAGCAATGGTGGTTTTAAAAAATAGATTCACCGGATGTTAGAAGGTGAGCAGATTACATTTAATAATAACTGTTACAGAAAGAACAGATATTGTAGTAGAAGCAGAGCCAAACAGGAGTAGAAAGACGACCATAAAGAAATGATGAACATGAATAACAAGGCAGCCTTAGCAGATAATAGAGAGGGGAAGTATTACTTCTAACCTTAAGAAACTTTCTTATATTCAATGTGAATGTCTTCCATTCCTCTGGATATATATGACCCGTGTGAGTTTTTAGCACCTCTCTTCATTAAAATAAACCTAATTTATTGGGACAACGTTTCGGTTTATGAAGACATTTTTCTAAAAGTGAAATGTCTCAAATGACAGTAAACAATCCCCATTCCCCCCCCCAAAAAAAAAAAAAAAATTGGTTACAACAGGAACATGAAGAAGGATAATCTCAATAAACCTTATCACCTGGCGAAACGTCGTAAATTCTTAACTTCAGTTCATTTATTGTAATAATATTGATAGAATTACCGACAATATGTTAGGTAACAATGCAAATATTTCCTCTGACAAGACAGTGATGGAGTGAGTGATGACGAAGTTGTTTCTTCTTTTTTTCGGGTCACCCTGCCTCGGTGCGTTAAAAAAATTACTCCAGGAAGAAAACAAATGATTTTTTCAATTAATGAGTGCTGAGAACCCGCTGAGAACCCGCTGAGAACCCGCTGAGAACCCGCTGAGAACCCGCTGAGAACCCGCTGAGAACCCGCTGAGAACCCGCTGAGAACCCGCTGAGAACCCGCTGAGAACCCGCTGAGAACCCGCTGAGAACCCGCTGGGAACCCGCTGAGAACCCGCTGAGAACCCGCTGAGAACCCGCTGAGAACCCGCTGGGAACCCGCTGAGACGTGAGAGGTTCCGGCCAGACTACTAGGTGAGAGAATCTCCTTGGCCAGTACAAGGAATGTTCGACAGTAACGAAGGCCGGAGATTAATTAGCAAGATTTGTTGTGACGCTGAGGCAGAGTGAAGGTAACACTGAAAGGTTCGAACACCGGTATACTCTAGGAGGACTCAACAACTGTATTTTAGTTTGTGATTTGCGTACTCAAGGCAACAGCACGATAATGCAACAGGCAGAAAGAGAGCACCATACGGAAATGAATACAGGGAAGAATAAGAGAGTTGCTGTCTGATATTCAGTGGAATAATGAACCGATTGAAAAACTGCAATACTGCACTTACTGCAATACATAAAGCACTTACTGCAATACATAAAGCACATACAGAGAGGTCACTAAATGATGCGTTCCAATATAAGCGAGAAGCTAAACAGATAACTTAAATTGTTCTCTGTGGACTAGCAGTAGTACATAAAGAGGAAGAGCAAAACTCGTAAGAGTCATTCAACACTGTGAAGTCAAGGGCAACACCAGAGAAGCAGAAATGAAAGGGCAGACCAAGGGAGACTAGACTCCATCTGATGATTAAGACAAATGTGCAAGAGTTGGATGTCGTTATTGTTGAAACGTTTCGCCTACACAGTAGACTTCTTCAGTCAAATACAGAGGCAGCAAGTGGAGTAATGAAATAAACATGATGTAATCAGTCCATCAACGTGGAGAAATAGTATTTGGGGGACTGACCACCTCATATACTACGACAGCTGCTGCCTCTGTATTTCACTCTGTGCTTGACTGTGTAAGTGATACTTTTAAACAATTAAGATACCCAACTGTTGCATATGTGTATTAATCATCAACTTACCTGGAGTTTACCTGGAGAGGGTTTCGGGGGTCAACGCCCCCACAGCCCAGTCTGAGACCAGGTCTTGTGGTGGATCAGGGTCTGATCAACCAGGCAGTTACTGGGGGTCTCACGTAAACCGACGTACGAGCCACAGCCCGCTTGATCACGTACTGACTTTAGGTGCCTGTCCAGCGCCTTCTTGAAGACAGCCAGGGGTCTATTTATAATGCTCCTTATGTATGCTGGGAGGCAGTTGAACAGTCTTGGGCACCTGACACTTACTGTATTGTCTCTTAGTGTACTCGTGGCCCCCTTGCTTCTCATTGAGGGAATGTTGCATTTTCTGCCGAGTCTTCTGACATTATCGCCCCCAGCACTTTTACATTAGTTTCTCGTTATATTGCATGGTTAGATTTGTTTTATACTTTGATAAAGTTTAAATTTCCTCAAGTTTTCCATATCTGAGTAGTTGATATTTCTCTTCATTGAACTTCATATTGTTTTCTGCAGTCCATTTAAAGATTTGGTTGATGTCCACTTGGAGTCTTGCGGTGTCTTCGATGGAGGACACTGTCATGGCAATTTGAGTTTCATCCGCAAAGGAAGACACGGAGTTATGGCTTATATCTCTGTCTATGTCAGATATGAGGATGAGGAACAGGATGGGAGCGAGTACTGTGCCTTGTGGAACAGAGCTTTTCACTGTAGCCTCCTCAGACTTTACTCTGTTTACTTTTACATTTTGTGTTCTATTGGTTAGGAAGTTATTGATCACTTTCCGACTTTTCCTGTTATTTCTTTGTCACGCATTTTGAGCGCTATTACACAATGGTGGCACTTGTCGAAGGCTTTCGCAAAGTCTGTGTATACTACATCTGCATTTTGTTTATCCTCTTGAGCATCCAGAACCTTGTCATAGTGGTCCAGTAGCTGGGACAGGTAGGAGCGACCTGCTGTAAACCAGTGTTGCCCTGGGTTGTTGGCTGTTGGTGATTGGCGTTCTTACTTCTTAGAACCCTTTCAAAGTTTTTTATGATATGGGATGTTGGCACTATTGGACTGTAATTCTTTGCAATTGCTTTACTGCCACCTTTGTTAGTAGTGAGTGTGGGATGACCCCTGTGTCCATGCTCCCTCTTCATTGAATGCTGAAGTCACGTGACAGGGGCTTCTTGCAGTTCTTGATGAACACGGAGTTCCATGAATCTGGGCCTGGAGCAGAGTGCATGGGCATGTCTTTTATTGCCTTTTCACAGTTTTGTGGTGTTACGATAATATCAGAGATTTTAGAGATGACGAAATTTTGGGTCTTGTTCTTAAAGAATTAATTTGGATTGTTGACCCTGAGTCTGGTTAACGGCTCACTGAACACTGAGTCATATTGGAACTTTAGTATCTCACTCATTTCTTTGCTGTCATCTGTGTAGGTCCAATCTCGTCTAAGCAGGGGGCCAATACTGGATGTTGTTTTCGTCTTAGATTTGGCATAAGAGAAGAAGTATTTCGGGTTTCTTTCAATTTCATTGATGACTTTAAGTTCTTTCTGAGATTCTTGTCGCCTATAAGATTCCTTAGAATAAGTTCGATATTTGCTATTTCTCTGACCAGTGCCTCCCTTCGTATTACAGATATACTTGCCCCTCTCAGCAGCTCTGTGATTCTTCCCCTTCACCTTTATAGGAGTGTCTCTCTCTTTCTAGTTTACATCTTCTCTTTCTTTTTCTTAATGGAATGTGCATTTAGCAGACCTCAAGTGCCACAGGGCAATTGATAGGATCCGTGTTGATTAGGATATCTTCCCAGCTAGTTTCATTTAGCACATAGTGTACTTGTTCCCAGTGCATGTTTTTGTTATTGAAGTTGAATTTTGTGAAGACACCCTCATAACTGATCATATTTTGCTGGTCAGGAGCCCTGTGCATACATGATTGTACCTTTATGTTGTGATCTGAGTGTATTATCTTTGATACGGTTATATTACGTATCAGATCGTCGTTGTTGGTGAAGATGAGGTCCAGTGTATTTTCTAGTCATGAAGGATCTATTATTTGCTGGTTTAAGGTGAATTTGGTGCAGAGATTTAATAGCTCGTGTGTGTGTGTGAATTTTCACCTGAGGATCAAAATGATCCTTAATGTTGGTTTCGGTAACAGCCGCAAATATTGCATTTGACTCCGTGAGCAGTCCCTTGATGTAAGGTATTTTGTTGTTTGTTGATGCGTTTAGACCCTGTATATTTGCAAAGATAAATGTTGTTATAGATATGGAATTTAGGGGGACTTTGTTTGCTGGCATTAATATCTGTTATTCTTGAGTGGATGCTAATGCCCCTCCACTCCAGAAGTATTTTCAGTTGGTGTAGGATTTTTGTCATTTATTGCCTAGGTAAAAGATTCTCCTAGGCTGGCTAGGTAAAAGGTTCTCCTAGGCTGGTTAGGTAAAAGGTTCTCCTAGGCTGGCTAGGTAAAAGGTTCTCCTAGGCTGGCTAGGTAAAAGGTTCTCCTAGGCTGGCTAGGTAAAAGGTTCTCCTGGGCTGGCTAGGTAAAAGATTCTCCTAGGCTGGCTAGGTAAAAGGTTCTCCTAGGCTGGCTAGGTAAAAGGTTCTCCTAGGCTGGCTATGTAAAAGGTTCTCCTGGGCTGGCTAGGTAAAAGATTCTCCTAGGCTGGCTAGGTAAAAGGTTCTCCTAGGCTGCCTAGGTAAAAGGTTCTCCTAGGCTGACTAGGTAAAAGATTCTCCTAGGCTGGCTAGGTAAAAGGTTCTCCTAGGCTGGCTTGGTAAAAGGTTCTCCTAGGCTGCCTAGGTAAAAGGTTCTCCTAGGCTGGCTTGGTAAAAGGTTCTCCTAGACTGGCTAGGTAAAAGTCGATTATAAAAGAATTTTGTTTTAAATGTCGGTATATATATTGTAGCATGATATATATAGTTTTACGGATTATTTATAATTTCAATATTCCATAACAAACTTTCCACCTGGTACATTTTAAACAGTTCTCCTGGTAGGCTGGCTACTATAAAAGTATTTTTTTTATACTGTAGTTTAATATATATACTTTTATAGATTATAAAGATATTATTATTTGACTTGTGTGTTTGGTAAACTGATGACTATATTTTATACCATTTTTAACATAGACTAACTCTACACAAAAGAAAGAGAAGTGAAAAATCTGAGTGAGCATGATACATTAAGGATAAAATTACCTTACAGTGTGTCATCATGAACTGTGAGAGAAAAACAACACGTCATGAATCACTAGCTAAATTCCGCAACACGTTTATGTTAACTAGACAATTTTCCAAAACAATGGAAAACAGCGAATGTGGTCCAAATATTCAAGCAAGGGGACAAACAGGAGGCACTGAAGGTCAGACCGGTATTCATGACATGCATATCATGTGAGAACATGAAGAAGAGGACTGTGAAGAGAGTGACTGGTGGAGCACCTAGTGAGGAACTACTTCATAAACAACTGGTGGAGCACCTAGTGAGGAACAACTTCATAAACAACAACCAGGGCATCTTTAGATGAAGCAAATCTTTTCTCGTAAACCTGTTGGAGTTCCACGATGGGCAGCAAAAAATCGATGAGGACACTGGTGGGTGGACTGCATAATCCTGAACTGCAAGAAGCCATTTGCCACTACTGTACAAGAGTTCTATAAATAAAACTATAATTGCAAGCGTGGATAAGAGGAAGGGAATCACGGTTGATTAAAGAATATCTAAGGAAGAGAAACCGACGAGAAAAGTTGAAGAGAAAGTGTCAGCATAAATGTAAGGGCTCCGCAAAGCACAGTACAAAGATGTAAATGAAATGACAGAAACGAGAGAATCTTCTGTGTCCGTGTTCCCAGTTGTAAAAGAAACGAGAAGAATAAAAACTGAAGACTGTAGGGCAATGCTATAATATAACCATGACAATTTCCAAATATGGCCTGATATGAGACTGCTGGAATTCAGCCTCAACAAGCGCAAGGTTATATATAATTGTGGGAAGGGAGAGAAAACAGGAAATAAAGCACAGGCCGAGGGGATACAGGAGGCCTGCTGCAAATCTTAAGATTAGTTTTAAGGAACCTCAAAAAAGAGTCCTTCATGACGCAATATACAACACTGGTCAACAACCAAAATGCTTCCGAGACCAGAGTAGCAATTTCCAACTAATTTTAGGTCACCGATAATGAATATTATGCTTAAAATTGTTTGTTAGCTCTACTTTTCAATATAGACCTACGTGTCACAACAGGTTGCAACAGGCTTGCGGCAGTGTGTTTCTTAGCACGCTCACAGTCTCACTGACCTTCATTATTGTTCCAGCAGTCATACAAGGTGGTTGTGCTCTCCAAGTTTATATTTTGAGGTGAATGGTTGGTGATTTTCTTAGCCAAACTCTTTTTAAACTTATAATAAATATTCACTGAGCAAGCTGTTGATATGCATGTGCGGCATATTATATTAATTTTATTTCCCTACTGAATTATACTTCAGCTTAGCTGTCATGCTCTGTTAGGCCAATTATAGGGTTTGTAGAACCTCATGGTGCCCACGCCTGATTAACCATATCCAGAAAATAGATTAAGAATTCAAATTTGCAGCGAGATTAGTACCAGAACTAAGGAGACTGAACTATGGTAAGGTAATGTAACCTGGATGACATTAGAGGATGGAAGGACTAGGGACTAAGGACGTACTAGATACCTAGAGGATAAGACAGGGTGAACAGAGGAAGTAGAGTGTTTGGGGCGCTTGATGAATCACAGGGATTCCTGGAAGTATTTCTTCAGCATCAGAGTCGTTAGGAAGTGGAGTGATCAGGGTCCATGAGGTTAGGGTCCATGAGGCTAGGGTCCATGAGGCTAGGGATCCATGAGGCTAGGGGTCCATGAGGCTAGGGGTCCATGAGGCAAGGGGTCCATGAGGTTAGGGTCCAAGAGACTAGGGGTCCATGAGGCTAGGGGTTCAGGAAGCATAGAGTCCATAAGACTAGGGGTCCATGAGGTTAGGGGTCCATGAGGCTAGGGGTCCATGAGGTTAAGGTTCATGAGACTAGGGGTCCAAAAGCCTGTGATGTAGGTCAACTGTGCTTGTGAGGTCAAAAGGGAGACCTAACTAACCAATGTAAATTGTCACACACCTTGCCCTGGCAGATAGGTGTTAGAGACTCCTGGCGCCGATCGTCTTAGGTCTCATTGTTCGAGAAGTCAACCCTTGGTGTGATAACTGTAGGCATCAGGTCTTTAAACACGTGGTGGGACCCATGGAGGGTGAACCTGTAATCCTTGGGATAAGGGAAAATGCAGGCGAGGACGATATAAGCGGAGCCCTTGGCTGTGTGCAGAGCTCTGGGTGAGGAGCTGGAGTCTCTTGGGAGAGACTTGAGGTTCTGCTCTAGCTGGGAGCAGACTTGACGCCTATAGTTATCACACAAAGGATAGACTTCTCGGAGAATGAGACCTGAGACGTCTGGTGCCAGAAGTATTCCACTTCTAACACCTTTCTGCCAAGGCAAGGGCTGTGAAAATTTACATTGGATAGTTAGGTCTTCCTTTTGATCTCACAAACACAGTTGACCTACTTCACAAGCCTAGGGGTCCACGATGCTAATAGTCCATGAGACTATGGGAAGATAAATGCAAGTGGCAAGTTAAGAAGCCGAACCAGGAGCCGAAACTCGACCCCTGCCACCACAAATAGATGATAACAAGTAAGTGAACACACACACACACACACACACACCAAAATGCAAAGTCATGAAGATCGGAGAAGGGCAAAGAAGACCGCTGACAGAGTACAGGCTAGGTGGACAAAGGCTACAAACCTCATCAAAGGAGAAAGACCTTGGGGTGAGTATAACGCCAATCACGTCTCCGGAAACACACATCAACCAGATAACCACGGTAGCATATGGGCGACTGGCAAACCTAAGATTAGCGTTCCGTTACCTTAACAAGGAATCGTTCAGGACACTGTACACCGTGTACGTCAGGCCCATACTAGAGTATGCAGCTCCAGTCTGGAACCCACACCTGGTCAAGCACGTCAGGAAATTAGAGAAAGTGCAAAGGTTTGCGACAATGCTAGTTCCACAGCTCAGGGGACTGCCCTATGAATAAAGGTTGAGGGAAATAGGACTAACAACACTGGAGGACAGAAGGGTTAGAGGAGACATGATAACGACATACAAAATACTGCGGGGAATCGACAAGGTAGATAGTGACAGGATGTTCCAGAGAGGGAACACAGAAACAAGGGGACACAACTGGAAGCTGAAGACTCAGATGAGTCAAAGGGATGTTAGGAAGCAATTCTTTAGCCATAGAGTAGTTAGGAAGTGGAATAGTCTAGCGAACGATATAGTGTAGGCGGGAACCATACATAGTTTTAAGACAAGGTATGATAAAGCTCATGGAGCAGGGAGAGCAGAGACCCAGTAGCGGACAGCGAAGAGGCGGGTCCAGGAGCTGAGTCTCGGCCCCTGCAACCACAATTAGGTGAGTACAATTAGGTGAGTACACACACACACCCACACACGCACATGATAACGACATACAAAATACTGCGAGGAATTGACAAAGTGCAATGAGACAGGATGTTCCAGAGATGGGACACAGAAACAAGGGGTCACAATTGGAAGATGAAACTCAGATGAGTCAAAGAGATGTTAGGAAGTATTACTTTAGTCATAGAGTTGTCAAGAAGTGGAATAGTCTAGCAAGTGATGTAGTGGAGGCATGAACAATACATAGTTTTAAAACGAGGTATGATAAAGCTCATGGAGCAGGAAGAGAAAGGACCTAGTAGTGATCAGTGAAGAGGCGGAACCAGGAGCTATGACTCGACCCATGCAATCACAAATAGGTGAGTACACACACACGCACACACACACATATTCACACACACACACACACACACATACACACACACACACACACACACACAATTCCACGGGGCCAGGAGCTGTGACTCCACCCTTGCAACCACAACTAGGTGAGTAACTAGGTGAGTACACACACACACACACACACTCACACACACACACACGCACACACAAAGTCCCTCGGCCCACGTTTGATCCCAGGCACTGGCTGGAGGGATTACTGACCATGGTATATAGCTGCAAGGATCCTAATACAATGCCCGGGACTTGCTAAATCCCCCTTCCCCCTCTCCCCTCGCTCCCCCTCGCCTCTCACCCATCACCCCTTGGGCTCCCCATGTTGGGGAAGGGAGGGGAATAACAATATAAATCGGGTAACAGCTCAAGTGATGTCTGGAGAAATTGTTTTGCGGTTTCCTGACGAAGTAGAAGTTAGAATCTGGGAGGCTACGACTCTGGAGACCTGGAGAACCTGAGGAGGGGACTATGAGGACCTGTGGTGGGGACCTGAGGTCCTGTCGTGGGGACCCGGAGGTTGTGTGGTGACCTGTAGGTTCTGTAGGGTCTACCTGGAGGGTATTCCGGGGATCAAAGCCCCCGCGGCCCGGTCCACGACCAGGCCTGCCGGTGGATCAGGGCCTGATCAATCAGGCTGTTACTGCTGGCCTCACGTAGTCCAACGTACGAACCACAGCCCGGTTGATCCGGCACCGGATCAGCCGGACTGATCTGGTGCCGGATCAGCCCTCTTGAAGGCAGCCAGGGGCCTATTGGCAATTCCCCTTATGCATGGTGGGAGGCTGTTGAACAGTCTTGTGCCCCTAACAATTATGGTGTTTTCTCTTAGTGTACCGATGGCGCCCCTACTTTTCATTGGGGGTATTTTACATCGCCTGCCCAGACTTTTACTTTCGTAGGGAGTGATTTCTGTGTGCAGATTCGGGACCATTCCTTCTTGGATTTTTCAAGTGTAGATTATGATATATATCTCTCGCCTGCGTTCCAGCGAGTACAAGTCAAGTGCTTCCAAGTGTTCCCAGTAGTTGAGGTGTTTGATAGAACTTATATGTGCAGTAAAGGTTCTCTGTACACTCTCTAGATCGGCAATTTCACCTGCTTTGAAAGGAGATGTTAATATATAGCAGTATTCCAGCCTAGAGAGAACAAGTGATTTGAAAAGGATCATCATTGGCTTGGCATCTCTTGTTTTGAACTTTCTCATTATACATCTTAGCATTTTCTTCGCAGTTGTGATCGTGGCACTGTTGTGATCCTTGAAAGTGAGATCCTCAGACCTTACCACTCCCAGGTCCCTTACATTATTTTTTCGCTCTATTGTATGATCAGAGTTTGTAGTATACTCAGTTCTAATTATTTTTTTCTCTAGTTTTCCATAACGGAGTAGTTGGAATTTGTCTTCATTAAACATCATAATGTTTTCCGTTGCCCAATGGAAAATTTGGTTTATGTCTTCTTGGAGGTTAACCGTGTTCTCAATAGATGACAGTCTCATGCAGATCCTAGTGTCGTCTGCAAAGGATGACACGGTGCTGTGGATTACATCTCTGTCTATGTCTGATATGAGGATGAGGAACAGGGTGGGGGCGAGTACTGTGCCTTGTGGAACAGAGCTTTTCACTATGGCACCTTCCGATTTAACTCTGTTTACCACTACTATTTGTGTTCGATTGGTTAGAAAGTTGAAGATCCATCTCTCCACTTTGCTAGTTATTCCTTAGGCATGTATTTTGTGCGCTATTACGCCATGTTCCCACTTGTCAAAGGCTTTTGCTAAGTCTATGTATATTGCATCTGCATTCTGTTTTTCTTCCAGTGCATCCAAGACCATATCATAGTGATCCAGCAGTTGCGAGAGGCAGGAGCGACCTGCTCTGAACCCATGTTGCCCTGGATTGTGCAGATTTTGGGAATCCAAGTGGTTTGCAATCACGCTTCTTAGCACTCTTTCAAAGATTTTTATGATGTGGGACGCTAGAGATTTTTTTTCTATAGTTCTTAGCTAATGCTTTGCTGCCAATTTTATGGAGTGGGGCTATATTCGTTGTTTTTAGTGAATGTGGAATTTCACCCATTTCTAAGCTCCTTCTCCATAGTATACTTAGGGCACGCGAAAGGGGTTTCTTGCAGTTCTTAATGAACACAGAGTTCCACGAGTCTGGGTCTGGGGCTGAGTGCATGGGCATGTTGTCAATGGCTTTCTCAATGCCAATCGGAGTTAGGGTAATGTCGGAAATCTGGCATACATTGATGGAGTTTTGAGGCTCATTCATGAAAAAATCATTTGGATTGTCGATCTTTAGACTGATTAGTGGCTCGCTAAACACAGAGTCATATTGGGACTTCAGTATCTCACTCATTTCTTTGTTGTCATCTGTGTAAATACCATCATGTCTGAGCAGGGGCCCGATACTTGATGTGGTATTTGCCTTGATTTTGGCATATGAAAAGAAATATTTCGAATTTTTTAAAATTTCACTAATCGCTTTTAGCTCCTCCTGTGTCCTGTATGCCTCCTTTATCTTAAGTTCGAGACTTTCCACTTACCTGGTCATCGCTTCCTTCCGTGTATCGGATAGTCTAGTGTTCTTGAGGAGCTCAGTGATTCTTCGTAGTCTTCTGTAGAGGAGCGTCTTTCCCTCTCCGGTTTACTTCTCTTCTTCTTTCTTTGGGGAATAGCCTTGAATACACTTCAGCTGCCAGGAAGTTGATCCTTTCAAGGCACTGGTTTGGATCCATGTTATTTAAGATATCTTCCCAACATGTTTCATTTAGGACATGGTTCACCTGGTCCCAGGTGATGTTCTTGTTGTTGAAGTTATATTTGGTGGAGACACCTTCACAGCTACGTGCATTTCGCTGATCAGGACACCTGTGTATGTAAGTCTGAACTTCGATTAGAGTGTGATCGGAATTAGTTGTTTTGATATTGTTATGTTTCTTACCAGGTCCTCATCATTTGTGAAGATAAGGTCAAGTGTGTTTTCCAGTCTTGTTGGCTCCACTATCTGCTGACTTACCTGGAGTTTATATGAAGAGGGTTTCGGGGGTCAATGCCCCCGCGGCTCGGTCTGAGACCAGGCCTCATGGTGGATCATCGTCTGATCAACCAGGCTGTTACTGCTAGCCGCACGCAAACTGACGTACGAACCACAGCCCGGTTGATCAGGTACTGACTTTAGGTGTCTGTCCAGTGCCTTCTTGAAGACAGCCAGGGGTCTATTGGTAATCCCCTTATGTATGCTGGGAGGCGGTTGAACAGTCTTGGGCCCCGGACACTTATTGTGTTGTCTCTCAGTGTACTCGTGGCGCCCCTGCTTTTCATTAGAAATATGTTGCATCTCCTACCGAGTTAGGGTGTGTTTATCACAGAGATTTAGTAGGTCATGTGTGTGTGGCTGCCTCCAGGGATTGTTTCTGCAATAACATTATTTGCTACATTCTTCCATTGTGTATGTCTTAGATTGAAATCACCAAGCAGTAAGATGTTTGGGGATGGAGCTGGAAGGCTTTCCAGACAGCAATCAATTGTCAGTAGCTGTTCCTTGAAATGTTGGGAAGTTGCATCTGGTGACTTATATACAACCACGATGACTAGGTTTTGGTTCTCGATCTTTATTATTAGAACTTCAACTACATCATTTGTGGTGTTCAGCATCTCCATGCAGATGAGCAGCTCTTTGACATACACGCCAACCCCCCTCCTTGTTGCCTGTTCTTTATGTCGCATCTAAAAAGATTGTACCCATTTATCCATATTTCGTTGTCAAAGTGATCTTTTGTGTGGGTCTCTGTGAAGGCTGTAAGCATCGCATTTGACTCCTCTAGAAGTCCATAAACGAGGTTGCATTATGTGTTTGTTGATGGGATTTTGTCATTGGCATCAGCAGTTGTGGTTTTGGAGGGCCATGGGGGCCACTGGCTAGTTTTGTTATTTCCTTCCATTTTTTCTTCGTTTCCTGCCACTAAAAAATCACTTGGAGTGGGGTTGTCGTAACTACTGTTGCTTGTCGTATGAGGTCTATACCTCCTGGTCCCTTTTAGATAGTATGCAGGGCAGCTGGTGTTGTAGCACTGTTTTTGGAGGACCGAAGAGTGACATTTCTGTGTGAAAGTGTTTACAGGAGGAAGAACAACACACTCCTTTAGCCAGGAGGTCATGACATTTTTTGGGATGCTCAAAGTTGCATGTCTCATTTGTTTTTCCTGATATTCCATGCTTACAGATGTCCCAAACATAGAATTTGCACAATTTCGCTTTTGGGTGGGTAGAATTTTTGGTAGGTGTGTTCTCAATTTGTTCAGTGTCTAGGACTGCACTACAGTCCTCAGTGTCCAAGCCAGGGCCACCCAGCCTGCTTCCGGGGAACAACTTTCCCAGAAGAAGACGATTCCACTATATCTGTAATGTGGGCGATGGTTTTGTGCAATGATGGTTGTATATTTAAGGTTTTAGTGGTGCCTGTGGAAGAGTCCCTAGCAGAGCCTGGACTGGCACTAAAGCTGGGGGCTGAGCCTGGGCCAGCACCAACGCTGTGGGCAGTAGCACTAGAACTGGGGTTTGGGTCTGGGTTAGCACTATGTGTGGAGGTTGGATTAACTGACGTTTTTGTTTCGTGTTTTTTTCAGTGGGTGACTATATAGTTTCGAATCATCTGTTGTGGTATGGGCATTCTGTATTTTTTGGTTCACTCCCCCTATCTCTTCCTAATATGTTTTATATATCTTTGGTAGACTGTCCAAGAGTTCATCTTTATTTTCTTGCTTATTCTTATTATTTATTACCCTCCTTAGTACCTTTCTGATACCTGCCCAAAGTTGTATATCTTTATTGCACAACCAGAAGCACTTTGCTAGTTTGAGGTCATTTTTTGAGGCAGTGTTTATTCTTGCACAAGAGATATGATGCTTGAAACAGCACAGGTTGCATGTGATCCTGGATTTCTTTCCAAGGATTTTTTTACATATCCCACAGGTGTGCTGCACTGACATCCTGCCTGTATCCTACTTCACTCTGTATGTCACGAAAAAAAAAAAACCCTGATTTCCACTTTATCTTTCTGCTCTGCACTGGGATGTTCTACCAAATATTTTACGATTAATGCCCCTAATATTTCTCCCAATTTTTTTTTTCACATATACAACAGATCTTATTTCTGGCCATGTTCACTTCCATTTATCTTATCCTGGGCAGTTTTATGTGGTGGGTGGTGGGTTGTTTTGGGTGGTGGGCTGGGGTTGTAGGTGCTGGGAAGTGGGGATCCGTGGACAGAGAGTAGGGGTGCGAGTGAGGGGACCTTCCCACTGGGTGGGGGGATCGGTGGTAAGAGGTTACAGGGGGGACACTTCACTTTTTCCTTTACTTTATGTTCACTTTGTTATCAGCCATAGTTTAAGATCCCTATACTCCTGCACATCAATGCCCCTATCACTTGTTTTATTACTTATGGTGATAGTTTAATGCTCATCTGGTAGCATATTTCCACTCTGTCGACATCTGGCAATAATTCGCTAGTGCCACTTGACCGTAGTTTATTCCCACATATTACACAATATATTGTACACCATACTGGGGATTAATTATGATTACTCTTAGCTACAATTTCAGTTCACTATATCACTGCACTTACATATACTTATCCCTCGCTATATTACTTATACGATAGTTCAATATTCATCTGTTTGTTTATTTCCACTTCTCTGTCGACATCTGGCCACAATTCCTCTTTAGTAGTGATCCCTTCCGAACTCGGCGACAGGTTAGTGTTATCCGTAATTACTGTTATTAATAGAACACAGAGGTCACAATAAAGTAGTTTCCAGGAGAGAGTACGACGCAACACCTCACTCGACCACCAGCTGGGGTTACCTCAAGAACTTGTGTGGTGGAGACCTGTGGGAATCGGAGGTAGAAACCTGGTGGTAACCTGAGGAACCTGGGGTGGGGACCTGTGGCACTGGTAGCGAGGACCTGAAAGACCTTTGATGAAGACCTGAAGAATTTTTTCTTCGTGAATTACTTCTCTATACGAGTACATCTACAACAGTACTTTTACCAAAGTACATCTACAACAGTACATCATGAGTGCATCTACAAGAGTACGTCTACAACAATACATACAGTATATGATGAGTGCACCTACAAGAGTACACCTACAAGAGTGCACCTACAAGAGTACACCTAGAAAAGAACATCAAGTACAGTACATCAACACCAGTGCAGCCGCTCAGTAAAATCCAGCGTCCCCATTCTTCGCCTCGGTAGGTCGAGACAATTCTCTAAATGCCATTGTTTACGTTCTCGTAAGACAATCCTCAAATCCGGATTACAGAGGCGCTTCTCCGTCGCCCACAGGCAAACAGGAACACCTGAAGCTCAGTTTAATGACCTTGTTACCTTGTAACACACGCCAGCACCGGGAATTTTCCTCTCGTTTATGACTGCTGGAGGAGATGAGACGCGCCAGCTGATCGTCTTGTGTTTTTATGATTTGTGAAATAAATGAGAAATGAGTATGAGAAAATGGGAAGGGTGGGAACCATAGTGAAGGCGGGAGGTTGACTGGTGATGAGTTGGTGGTGGTGGTGATATGGTAATGATGGTGGTAGTGGTGGTGATGTAGTGGAGGTGTGGGAGTGGCTGTGGTGATGTGGAGTTGGTGTTCATGTGCTTGTGGTGATGAATTGGTGATTAAGTCTTGGTGGTAATGTGTCGGTGCTGTGGTCTTGGGGTTTGCAGTGTTAGCGATGATATTGTAGTGATGATGAGGTCGGGTGGTGGTAGTAATGGATGTTGATGGTAGTAATGGATGTTGATGGTAGTAAGGTTTGTGACGTTGAACACCATGGTGGTAACTATGAGGGGGGGAGGGGTGTTGAGACGTTGATAGTAACAGGCTTGATCTGTTCTGTTATAGATTCACCGGCATAATCGCCCTGCCCGGGCCTTTTCCAAGAGGTGGCCCAGCCTTGGCTCCCTGTCGAGGGAGTGTCTCAGACTAATGTCTGCCATGGGAGGAGGTACAAGTACCTCCTCGTCTTCTGGGACCAGCTGTCCCCAGGTCTAGCCCCATTCCCCACCCCCACGGGGCTCGGAGGGAGAAGCTAGGCACCTTGGGCTGCCACAAACCCCACCCACACTGGGCTCGAAGGGTGTGGCAGCTGCATAGCAGCAGACGATGTCAGGAGGTGCAAAGGCAGCAAGAACTACAGGATCCTTTTGGAGTCACACCCCAGCTTCGGGCATTAACGTCTGAGCGCTGGGGAAGCTCAAGAATGGCTCTTGCTGTATGTTGCTGCTGCTGCTGCTGCACTTGTCCGTTGCACTCTTCCTGCAGGTTTGATGACACTGAACATCATGGCGATAGATGTAGTGGTTAAGGGGTCGACGGTAGCACAGTTAATGACACTGAACACCTCGAGTCACTGCTGGCAGTGTCGACCACCGTCGTTGAATACCACGGTAGCTGAGCTTCAACTGTGCTTCGTGCAGTTGACAACGGTGACCATCTCTTATATAAACTCTCCATCTCTCTCTCTCTCTCTCTCTCTCTCTCTCTCTCTCTCTCTCTCTCATCCCTTCCTCCCTACCTCTCCCCCCATCTCCCTCACTTTCTCTTTAAGCGTTCTTTTCTCTCTCCGCAGCTCTCATGTAAACAACTTGTAGCAGAGTGCAGATGGAACAATATTGCCCTCAAGTGTAGTGTAAACAAACGTATGCTTTGCATATGAGACTGTGAATTACACATCTGCTCTCACGTAAATATTGAAGACACAGTTATATTCAGGCCAGCAGAACTAAAATGTCTGCTGGAAAACATGTTTTATAATTAACTCCATCGTAAGTTAAATATGTTCCGGAAAACGTGAAGAGGAAAAAAAAAAATATTACATGGGAAAAAATATATTACTTAAGTAATGATGATTCTTTAGTTTTCTTTGAATGATTAATGATGATTCTTTAGTTTTCTTTGAATGATTAATGATGATTCTTTAGTTTTCCTTGAATGATTAATAATGATTCTTTTTTACTTTGAATAATAATGTTTTTGTTACATTATTTCATACATTCATATTGCTAAAAAAATTAACCTTCCAGTGTTAATATATATTTGAAAATCATTACTTTTTTTATATGGACAAGATGTGTATGTCTGTCAGTGTATATAAACCCAAAATTTATTTTAAATCTCTACTGTAGACATTAAAAGTATTCTTGACTAACCATGTTCAGTGGAAAGCGTTAAACCTGTAGGGTGGGTCATGCAGCACCTGGGGAAAAGCGATGTAATAAGAGTTGTTCCGAGGAAGGGGAGGGAGATTTGCAAAGCCGAAAAAAAAAAATTAAAAGCCGAGAACTTACCTCACAAAACAAGAAAATCTTTTGCATAACAATGAACCTAACAAGAAGACAAAAAAATACGCAGACTAGAAGAAAGGAGAAAAAAAACACAAAATAACAATAACAGGGAACAAAAAAACATTACAATTCAATACCGAGCTAAATACTTGACTTGAAACGCCTTTAAAAAGAGTGCATTAAACTCCATCAACCTCTCTCTCCTTCAGACTCAAATTGTATTTTCCTCGTGGAAGTCAACCATTTTCCCTCAACAATGAATGCTGGGGCCCCTCCAGGTGCAGTGCTGGGACCCCTCCAGGTGCAGTGCTGGGTGCTGGGACCCCTCCAGGTGCAGTGCTGGGTGCTGGGACCCTTCCAGGTGCAGTGCTGGGTGCTGGGACCACTCCAGGTGCAGTGCTGGGTGCTGGGACCCCTCCAGATGGAGTGCTGGGTGCTGGGACCATTCCAAGAGCAGCGCTGGGTGCTAGAACCCCTCCAGGTGCAGTGCTGGTGCTGGGACTCTTCCAGGTGCAGTGCTAGGTGCTGGAACCCTCCAGATGGAGTGCTGGGAGCCCTCCAGGTGCAGCGCTGGGTGCTGCGACCCCTCCAGGTGCAGTGCTGGGTGCTGGGACCCCTCCAGATGGAGTGCTGGGTGCTGGGACCCCTCCAGGTGCAGCGCTGGGTGCTGTGACCCCTCCAGGTGCAGTGCTGGGTGCTGGGACCCCTCCAGGTGCAGCGCTGGGTGCTGCGGTGCTGAGACCCCTCCAGGTGCAGCGCTGGGTGCTGGGACCCCTCCAGGTGCAGCGCTGGGTGCTGAGACCCTTCCAGGTGCAGTGCTGGGACCCCTCCAGCTGCAGTGCTGGGACCCCTCCAGGTGCAGTGCTGGGTGCTGGGACCCCTCCAGGTGCAGCGCTGGGTGCTGCGGTGCTGAGACCCCTCCAGGTGCAGCGCTGGGTGCTGGGACCCCTCCAGGTGCAGCGCTGGGTGCTGAGACCCTTCCAGGTGCAGTGCTGGGTGCTGGGACCACTCCAGGTGCAGTGCTGGGTGCTGGGACCCCTCCAGATGGAGTGCTGTGTGCTGGGACCATTCCAAGAGCAGCGCTGGGTGCTAGAACCCTCCAGGTGCAGTGCTGGTGCTGGGACCTTCCAGGTGCAGTGCTGGTGCTGGACCCCTCCAGAGATGCTGAGCCTCCAGGTGCAGCGTGGGTGCTGGACCTCCAGGTGCAGCTGGGTGCTGGGACCCTCCAGTGAGTGCTGGGTGCTGGGACCTCCAGGTGCAGCTGGGTGCTGGACCTCCAGGTGCAGTGCTGGGTGCTGGGACCTCCAGGGGCTGGGTGCGGACCTCCAGCGTGCTGTGCTGGGACCTCCAGGTGCAGTGCTGGGACCCTCCAGATGGTGCTGGGTGCTGGGACCCTCAGGTGCAGCGGCCCTAGGGGGTGCTGGACCCCTCCAGGCAGGTGGGTGCTGGACCCTCCAGGTGCAGGCTGGGTGCTGGACCCCAGGTGCAGTGCTGGTGCTGGGACCCCAGTCAGTGCTGTGCTGGGACCTCCATGGGTGCTGGGTGCTGGGACCATTCCAAAAGCAGCGCTGGGTGCTGAACCTCAGGTGCAGTGCTGGTGCTGGACCTTCCAGGTGCAGTGCTAGGTGCTGGAACCTCCAGATGGAGTGCTGGGAGCCCTCAGGTGCAGTGCTGGGTGTGCGCCTCCAGGTGCAGTGCTGGGTGCTGGGACCCTCCAGATGGAGTGCTGGTGCTGGGACCTCCAGGTGCAGCGCTGGGTGCTGTGACCCTCCAGGTGCAGTGCTGGGTGCTGGGACCCTCCAGGTGCAGCTGGGTCTGCGGTGCTGGACCCTCCAGGTGCAGCGCTGGGTGCTGGGCCCCTCCAGGTGCAGCGCTGGTGCTGAGACCCTTCCAGGTGCAGTGCTGGGACCCTCCAGCTGCAGTGCTGGGACCCTCCAGGTGCAGTGCTGGGTGCTGGGACCCTCCAGGTGCAGCCTGGGTGCTGCGGTGCTGAGACCCTCCAGGTGCAGCGCTGGGTGCTGGGACCCTCCAGGTGCAGCGCTGGGTGCTGAGACCCTTCCAGGTGCAGTGCTGGGTGCTGGGACCACTCCAGGTGCAGTGCTGGGTGCTGGGACCCCTCCAGATGGAGTGCTGGGTGCTGGGACCATTCCAAGAGCAGCGCTGGGTGCTAGAACCTCCAGGTGCAGTGCTGGTGCTGGGACCCTTCCAGGTGCAGTGCTAGGTGCTGGAACCTCCAGATGGAGTGCTGGGGCCTCCAGGTGCAGCGCTGGGTGCTGACCCTCCAGGTGCAGTGCTGGGTGCTGGGACCCCTCCAGATGGAGTGCTGGGTGCTGGGACCCCTCCAGGTGCAGCGCTGGGTGCTGTGACCCCTCCAGGTGCAGTGCTGGGTGCTGGGACCCCTCCAGATAGAGTGCTGGGTGCTGGGACCCCTCCAAGTGCAGTGCTGGTGCTGGGACCCCTCCAGGTGCAGTGCTGGGACCCCTCCAGATGCAGTGCTGGGTGCTGGGACCCCTACAGGTGCAGTGCAGGGACCCCTCCAGGTGCAGTGCTGGGACCCCTCCATGTGCAGTGTTGGGACCCTTCCAGGTGCAGTGCTGGGTGCTGGGACCCCTCCAGGAGCAGTGGTGAGACCCCTTCAGGTTCAGCGTTGGGTGCTGAGACCCCTCCAGGTGCAGTGCTGGGTGCTGGGACCTCCAGGCAGTGGTGGACCCTCAGGTCAGCAGTGGGCTGAACCTCCAGGTGCAGTGCTGCGGACCTCTCAGGTGCAGACCTCCAGGGCAGCGCTGGGTGCTGGGACCATTCCAAGAGCAGCGCTGGGTGCTAGAACCCCTACAGGTGCATTGCTGAGTGCTGGGACCCTCCAGGTGCAGTGCTGGGTGCTGGAACCCTTCCAGATGGAGCGCTGGGTGCTGGGACCATTCCAAGAGCAGCGCTGGGTGCTAGAACCCCTCCAGGTGCAGTGCTGGGTGCTGGGACTCCTCCAGATGGAGCGCTGGGTACTGGGACCATTCCAAGAGCAGCGCTGGGTGATAGAACCCATCCAGGTGCAGTGCTGGTGCTGGGACTCCTCCAGGTGCAGTGCTAGGTGCAGGGACCCTCCAGGTGCAGTGCTGGGTGCTGGGACCCCTCAAGGTGCAGTGATGGGTGCTGGGACCATTCCAAGAGCAGCGCTGGGTGCTAGAACCCCTCCAGGTGCAGTGCTGGTGCTGGGACCCCTTCAGGTGCAGTGCTGGGTGCAGGGACCCCTCCAGGTGCAGCCTGCTGCGTGCTGGGACCATTCCAAGAGCAGCGCTGGGTGCTAGAACCCCTACAGGTGCAGTGCTGGGTGCTGGGACCCTTCAGATGGAGCGCTGGGTGCTGGGTGCTAGAACCCCTCCAGGTACAGTGCTGGGACCCCTCCAGATGGAGTGCTGGGTACTGGGACCATTCCAAGAGCAGCGCTGAGTGCTAGAACCCCTCCAGGTGCAGTACTGGTGCTGGGACCCCTCTAGGTGCAGTGCTGGATGCAGGGACCTTTCCAGGTGCAGCAATGGGTGCTTGGACCCTTCCAGGTGCAGTGGTGGGACCTCTCCAGGTGCAGTGTTGGGTGCTGGGACCCTTCCAGGTGCAGTGGTGGAACCCCTCCAGGTGTAGCAATGGGTGCTAGGACCCCTGTATGTGCAGTGCTGGGTGCTAGGACCCCTCCAGGTGCAGTGCTGTGACTGCCTCTCTGCAACACAGCCAGGGCAGCCTGGGGACTATGAAGAATTCCCGAAAATAATCATGTAAATGCAGGGTGGCCCTACAATGGGACAAGAGTAATGTGCGAAAGAGGGTTTGGCCTGCTTCGAGTCCCTAAAGATCTCTTTCTGTCTGTCCTCCTCTGTATCTCTCTCTCTCTCTCTCTCTCTCTCTCTCTCTCTCCTCTCTCTTCTCTTGCTTGCGTGTTATCTAGAAATGTTTCTGGGTTTCATAGCTTTAATGACTTGTCCTGTCTCGAGCCTTTGGACTGCGACGAAGTCCCATACATGTTAAATGCTCCAAAGTTTCAGGCTACCATGGAGTTAATACTTAGGATAAGGAGGTTGTTGAGTACACTTCACAATAGATGGCTGGAAGCATTTTATTAACAGCAGAGGGACAGTAGCAAGAACCTAGCCCTTGCCTGTGTTAGAGGGTTAAGCCTGGTGGTATATGTGACGCACTTACTGATTTGGGAAAGCCTGGAGAGACAGAAATGGCTATGGCATTAAGCCACTGGTTATAGTGGAACAATGAGGGACACCAAGCAGTATATAGCACGATGCTTAGTTGATAATGTTTCGCTTAAACAGCGAGCGTTGTTAAGTTACAGACAGATCAGTGAGTCGTTGTAAACAAAGGATCGCATTTTGCTGCATTTGTGTCTCATTCTTTTTCCACTGTGTCCGTGTTATTTAATATTTCTCTCCATCTGGGAGCACTGTTGGACGCTGTTGGACGCTGGAGGCGGGAGTAGGGTGGAGTTCTTTATTGGTATAACGTTTCACCCACTTAAAAAAAGTGCCACCCGTGGGTGAAAAGATGAACCAACATGAACGTTTTTTTTTACCAAGTTGTGTAAACTAGAGAGCTCAGAGACTGACTGCTATTATTACTTTACTATATCCAAGGTGATGAATAAGGCACATGTACAACACCTGGGTATCTTTATGCTATTGACGTTTCGCCAACCTGTGACTTTATAAATTTAATGCAGAGGTTCTCAAGGTATTGAATCTGGAGACAAGAGAAGACGAGGTAGTTAGTCACTCAGCGTAGATGATGATAGTCTTGATATCCAGGTGTTACACATGTCTTGATATCCAGGTGCTACACATGTCTTGATATCCAGGTGCTACACATGTCTTGATATCCAGGTGTTACACATGTCTTGATATCCAGGTGTTACACATGTCTTGATATCCAGGTGTTACACATGTCTTGATATCCAGGTGTTACACATGTCTTGATATCCAGGTGTTACACATGTCTTGATATCCAGGTGTTACACATGTCTTGATATCCAGGTGTTACACATGTCTTGATATCCAGGTGTTACACATGTCTTGGGTATCCAGGTGTTACACATGTCTTGATATCCAGGTGTTACACATGTCTTGATATCCAGGTGCTACACATGTCTTGATATCCAGGTGTTACACATGTCTTGATATCCAGGTGCTACACATGTCTTGATATCCAGGTGTTACACATGTCTTGATATCCAGGTGTTTCACATGTCTTGATATTCAGGTGTTACACATGTCTTGATATCCAGGTGTTACACATGTCTTGATATCCAGGTGTTACACATGTCTTGATATCCAGGTGTTACACATGTCTTGATATCCAGGTGTTACACATGTCTTGATATCCAGGTGTTACACATGTCTTGATATCCAGGTGTTACACATGTCTTGATATCCAGGTGTTACACATGTCTTGATATCCAGGTGTTACACATGTCTTGATATCCAGGTGTTACACATGTCTTGATATCCAGGTGTTACACATGTCTTGATATCCAGGTGTTACACATGTCTTGATATCCAAGTGTTACACATGTCTTGATATCCAGGTGTTACACATGTCTTGATATCCAGGTGTTACACATGTCTTGATATCCAGGTGTTACAAATGTCTTGATATCCAGGTGTTACACATGTCTTGATATCCAGGTGTTTCACATGTCTTGATATCCAGGTGTTACACATGTCTTGATATCCAGGTGTTACACATGTCTTGATCAACTTCTCGTCGGTATTATATACCATTAATGCTATGATATTTCGAAGGTTTAGTCTCCAATACTCAACTTTTATTAATGATCAGTAACTTAAAGTTTCGAAAATTCTCTTGAAGTCTTGCAGAGAGTAATTATATTAAAAGCTACGAATCTGTGTCTCCACTCTCCAGTGAGTCTCAGTCTAGGGAGGTCCCCTGAGGCTGGTGAAAGGCTCTTATTACGGGAAATTGGAGCTAATCCCTCCTTCTTCTGATCAAATCTGATCTATAAGAATATAGCTCTTTCCAAGGTATAAAATAAAAACAATTATCATATACCTCACCGTTTTAAATAATCTTTTCTCCGCATTTCAGCTGCTTTCTCAATACTCTGACCCCCAAAAAAAAAAATGATCTTCCTCACTCGTCCTTCAATAACCCAGAGTGTATAATGTTTTCTTGGGTTTCGATGCCTGCGAAACGTCTGAAAGATATTTGAAACAATTTTGGGGTAATCATCAGACCCATTAATTCTTGGCAAGTAAAGTGCAGCCACGTAGACTTCCCGTCTGTGTTGCTGTCTCTCGTGCATTTCACTGCCCATGTCAGAGGTTACAATTAATTCACTGCCCGTAAATGGTTTTGGAATATCACTCGGGGCTTCAAATCTGTTACTGATTCTTAATACTCTAAACTAAATACTTTAAACTATCTTTAATCATTTCGTGTTTCACCAATAGTGGTTTCTAAGTGGTCAAATAGTGGTTTCTAAGTGGTCCAATAGTGGTTTCTAAGTGGTCCAATAGTGGTTTCTAAGTGGTCCAATAGTGGTTTCTAAGTGGTCCAAGAGGCCTCTTCTCTGAGAGGAGTGCTCCTTCTTACCACAGGATAAGGTCCTTAAGATATATGCTCGATAATAAATATACCTAACTGTTGGACATGTCTTATTCATCAACCTGAGGGTGCAGAACGCCATTTATTACACGTAATGGTCAATGAAGGACCGAAACATCGTCTAAAGTTTCCTCCAAAATGATAGGTTAGTTGTGAATTGTTCACGTGATTAAAACTGGTGTTGGTCGCTTTCATTAAGCACTGTTTTAGCTCCTTGTTTGCCGAAACCTTCCTCAACACGCATTGTTGACAGAGGCCGTGTTTGAGGTGAGCAACCCTGAGGATTCCAGCTGTGGGCCGGGCATTATAGCAACCCTGAGGATTCCAGTTGTGGGCTGGGTATCATAGCAGCCCTGAGGAGTCCAGCTGTGGGCCTGGTAACACAGCAACCCTGAGGAGTCCAGCTGTGGGCCGGGTAACACAGCATTATTCCTTTATTTAAAACAACAATAATCTCTAATTAATACTGGTGAAGGACTCTTATTTCGTAGAATCTAGGATCGAAACCCGGCTGCTGCTGAAGGGTGTTTGATTCAAGAAACTGGAGCTCTTCTTTTTTTCTGGAATTAAACCTGGCGACCTTAGGCGCCGTTTCCTGTATGGGTTTAGCGCTTCCCATGAATATAATAATAATAATAATAATAATAATAATAATAATAATAATAATAATAATAATAATAATAATAATAATAAGTATAATAACAACAACAGCAATAATAATAATAATAAGTATAATAATAATAATAATAATAATAATAAAAATAATACTAATAATAATAATAATAATAATAATAATAATAATAATAATAATAATAATAATAATAATAGGAGGGTGCGGTGGGGAGCACTGTATTAACATCCGGGGTCCCAGACTATTCAACATCTTACCAGAAGATATCCGAAACACGGCTGGAACCAGTGTAGAAACCTTTAAGAGGAAACTGGACAAATATCTTCACCAGGTGCCAGATCAACCAGGCTGTGATGGATATGTGGGGCAGCGGGCCTCCAGCAGCAACAGCCTGGTTGACCAGGCAAGCACCAGACGAGCCTGGCCCATGGCCGGGCTCAGAGAGTAGATACTCTCGAAACTCTTCATAGGTATATCAAAGGTATATGGAACAAGTCCACGTCTGTGAGAGACATTTTCAACAGACTTAAACTAAGAGCAAAACTCAAAAGAACAGAGAATTATAGAGTAATTATATAGCAATATAGAGTAGTAACACAGTGGTATACAGTAGTAACACAGAGGTATTCAGTAGTAACACAGTGGTATACAGTAGTAACACAGCAGTATACAGTAGTAACACAGTGATATACAGTAGTAACACAGTAGTATACAGTAGTAACACAGTGGTATACAGTAGTAACACAGCAGTGTACAGTAGCAGTATACAGTAGTACTGAGTCGTCTGAGTTATACATGCATTAGGAGGTTAGAATTCGCTAGATAGTCTCTTGTTATTCCCTAGAGCAAGTGTTGCTCGTCCTGCCCGTCTAGATGGGTAGCCAGACAGCTGGTTCCTAGAGCAAGTATTGCTCGTCTTGCCCATCTAGATGGGTAGCCAGACAGCTGGTTCCTAGAGCAAGTATTGCTCGTCTTGCCCATCTAGATGGGTAGCCAGACAGCTGGTTCCTAGAGCAAGTATTGCTCGTCTTGCCCATCTAGATGGGTAGCCAGACAGCTGGTTCCTAGAGCAAGTATTGCTCGTCCTGCCCATCTCCTTAATCTGGAGTCTTGACCAGCGAGGCGGCACCGCGGACACACACCTCAATCCCAACTTAATTGAATCCAATCATCTGGCTTCCTCTTGGCCGATCGTACACTCCTTTATCGCGTAAGAGATTAAAACAAGAGAAAGCGGAGAGAGAGAGAGAGAGAGAGAGAGAGAGATTGTCAATAAAGTTAGGAATCCTTAACTTGTCAATAGCTTGTCAATAAAGTTAGGGATCCTTAACCTAACCTTGTCAAACCCTGTGTTAAAAAAGAGAGAGAGAGAGAGAGAGAGAGAGAGAGAGGAGGAGGAGGGAGGAGGAGGAGGGAGGAGGCAGAGGAAAAAAAAGAGGTAGGGGAGAGGTAAGCAGTGGCCGAGTACAAATTAGGTCGTCAAAATTCACCCAACTATCACATATTTTCACCGGGTTGGGGCATCCACGGAAACTTGAATTGGCACGCGATGTTGACAGCGATGGTTGATGTGGGGAAGATGGCACTAAGAACACTCATTTATCCTCCCTCTCCCGTTGGTCTGACCACCGTACACACAGGCCACTGTGAGGCGCCTCCATCAATATCTTGGCCTTCTCCCCTCCTTCCCCTCGCAGGAGAGGGGGGCACCCTGCAAGCTGTTGCTTATATTAGGTCATTCACTGAAGCTGGGGGCTGAGACGATGGTGCAGAGTTAATGTGTGTTTTGGTTGTGGGTTATTTAGTTGTAATGTGAAAACGTGTGGTATGTCTCACCTTGCTCCTATGTTTGCTTGTAGCAAGTTTCCTATGTTAGTAGTCATTATAAGATATGTGGATCCTACCAGATATAACATACATACATATATATATATATATATATATATATATATATATATCGTTTGTTGCAAATTCTCAGCATTTGCTTTTGACACACGAAAAAAACGCATGCGTCTATTAAGGCGTTTCTCTTAAAGATCTTCATTAAATTGCTAACTTCATAAAGGTCTCATTATTATAACAGAGGTTCACACCTTTTCCTGTGACTTTGTCTTCTACTTGTCAATTTGCTGCCATTGCTTTTTTTTACCTCGTTGCAGTTTCCTCTCTGAGCATAATCGAAGCTGCCATCACCTGCAGCTGACGTTAAACCTCGCGTCTATTTCTACCTGCGTTTATATTTGCCCTTGTGTACCAGACCCCGGAGATATACTGTTAATTCTAAACACGTTCACGAAATTGGAAGAACATTATAATTCAAATTACATATCAGCAACAACCTCGAGTTAAATAGTCGAAAATACAGGAACATCATTCATATTATTGCTTTGAATTATATGCATCTTCGTTTTATTTGCACGTGTAAATAATTTATTTATTTTGTGAGAGAGAGAGAGTGGAGAATAGGATGGAGTTGCATGAAGCCAGAGGATTGGATTCAATTAAGTTTGGGTTCAGTGGTTGTCTACGCTGCGTCTCTCTGGACAAGCTCCAGATTAAGGAGATGGGCAGGACCCCAGCACTTGCTCCAGGACCCGTCTCCCAGTCTGCCTGTCAGTCTGCCTATATGTCTGCCTCCCCGTCTGCCTCTCCTCCTGCTAGTCTGTTTATCTGCCTGCCAAGGAAATTATTTGGTATGAAATATTGGCTTGTGTTGTAGTGCGTGTTCCCAGAGACGCTAAGTGAACGGTGAACACAGCACCTAGGTGGTCTTTAGATGTCCAGTGAACACAACACCTAGGTGCCCTGGAGATGTTCAATGAACACAGCACCTAGGTGCCCTGGAGATGTTAAGTGAACACAGCACCTAGGTCCCCTGGAGATGTTAAGTGAACACAGCACCTAGGTCCCCTGGAGATGTTCAGTGAACACAGTACCTCGGTCCCCTGGAGATGTTCAGTGAACACAACACCTAGGTGCCCTGGAGATGTTCAGTGAAGACAGCACCTAGGTGCCCTGAGACACACAGTGACCCGAGCTTCTCTGTCATTTTAATAACTGATATATACGAATATGTTCTCCGAGACAAATAAAATATAACCGAAAGGTAATTACTAGAGACAGATGGATAAATTACAAGAAATAATATAAAAAAGAAAATAAAGAGTAAGTATTGAAGGAGGAAAGAAAGTAAAAAGTAAGTATTGAAGGAGGAAAGAAAGTAAAGGGTGAGTATTGAAGGAGGAAAGAAAGTAAAGGGTGAGTATTGAAGGAGGAAAGAAAGTAAAGGGTTAGTATTGAAGGAGGGAAGAAAGTAAAGGGTGAGTATTGAAGGAGGAAAGAAAGTAAAGAGTGAGTATTGAAGGAGGGAAGAAAGTAAAGGGTGAGTATTGAAGGAGGAAAGAAAGTAAAGGGTGAGTATTGAAGGAGGGAAGAAAGTATAAGGTGAGTATTGAAGGAGGGAAGAAAGTATAAGGTGAGTATTGAAGGAGGGAAGAAAGTAAAGAGTGAGTATTGAAGGAGGGAAGAAAGTAAAGGGTGAGTATTGAAGGAGGGAAGAAAGTATAAGGTGAGTATTGAAGGAGGGAAGAAAGTATAAGGTGAGTATTAAAGGAGAGAAGAAAGTATAAGGTGAGTATTGAAGGAGGGAAGAAAGTAAAGGGTGAGTATTGAAGGAGGAAAGAAAGTATAAGGTGAGTATTGAAGGAGGGAAGAAAGTAAAGGGTGAGTATTGAAGGAGTGAAGAAAGTAAATGGTGAGTATTGAAGAAGGGAAGAAAGTATAAGGTGAGTATTGAAGGAGGAAGAAAAGTATAAGGTGAGTATTGAAGAGGAGGAAGAAAGTAAGGTGAGTATTGAAGGAGGAAGAAAGTAAAGAGGTGAGTATTGAAGGAGGGAAGAAAGTAAGGGTGAGTATTGAAGGAGGAAGAAAGTAAAGGTGAGTATTGAAGGAGGAAAGAAAGTAAAGAGTGAGTATTGAAGGAGGAAAGAAAGTAAAGAGTGAGTATTGAAGGAGGGAAGAAAGTAAAGGGTGAGTATTGAAGGAGGAAAGAAAGTAAAGAGTGAGTATTGAGGAGGAAGAAAGTAAAGAGCGAGTATTGAAGGAGGAAGAAAGTATAAGGTGAGTATTGAAGGAGGGAAGAAAGTAAAGGGTGAGTATTGAAGGAGGAAAGAAAGTATAAGGTGAGTATTGAAGGAGGGAAGAAAGTAAAGGGTGAGTATTGAAGGAGTGAAGAAAGTAAAGGTGAGTATTGAAGGAGGAAGAAAGTAAAGGGGTGAGTATTGAAGGAGTGAAGAAAGTAAAGGGTGAGTATTGAAGGAGGAAAGAAAGTAAAGAGTGAGTATTGAAGGAGGAAAGAAAGTAAAGAGTGAGTATTGATGGAGGGAAGAAAGTAAAGGGTGAGTATTGAAGGAGGAAAGAAAGTAAAGAGTGAGTATTGATGGAGGGAAGAAAGTAAAGAGCGAGTATTGAAGGAGGAAAGAAAGTATAAGGTGAGTATTGAAGGAGGGAAGAAAGTAAAGGTGAGTATTGAAGGAGTGAAGAAAGTAAAGGGTGAGTATTGAAGGAGTGAAGAAAGTAAAGGGTGAGTATTGAAGGAGTGAAGAAAGTAAAGGGTGAGTATTGAAGGAGGGAAGAAAGTAAAGGGTGAGTATTGAAGGAGTGAAGAAAGTAAAGGGTGAGTATTGAAGGAGGAAAGAAAGTAAAGAGTGAGTATTGAAGGAGGAAAGAAAGTAAAGAGTGAGTATTGATGGAGAGAAGAAAGTAAAGGGTGAGTATTGAAGGAGGAAAGAAAGTAAAGAGTGAGTATTGATGGAGGGAAGAAAGTAAAGAGCGAGTATTGAAGGAGGAAAGAAAGTATAAGGTGAGTATTGAAGGAGGGAAGAAAGTAAAGGGTGAGTATTGAAGGAGTGAAGAAAGTAAAGGGTGAGTATTGAAGGAGTGAAGAAAGTAAAGGGTGAGTATTGAAGGAGGAAGAAAGTAAAGGGTGAGTATTGAAGGAGTGAAGAAAGTAAAGGGTGAGTATTGAAGGAGGGAAGAAAGTAAAGAGTGAGTATTGAAGGAGGAAAGAAAGTAAAGGGTGAGTATTGAAGGAGGAAAGAAAGTAAAGAGTGAGTATTGAAGGAGGAAAGAAAGTAAAGGGTGAGTATTGAAGGAGGAAAGAAAGTAAAGGTTGAGTATCAAAGTTAGAGAGGAAGTAAAGGCTAAGTATTAAAGGAGTGGAGGAAGTAAAAGGGGAAGGGGTAGCGTAAGAGATTAAAGAAAAGAAAGGGGTAGGGGTGAAAAAGGAAAGGGTCCATGGAGAAGAATGTGTAGAGTGAGGGGTTAGGGAAGGATAGGAAATATAGGGAAGAGGGAAGGAAACTGTAGGGTAAGAAAAGGAAAGGTAGTAAAATGACAAGACAGAAGGGGAGTGAGAAAGGTAGGAGAAAAGAGAGAACGAGAGAGAGAGAGAGTAAGAAGAGAGAGAAGAAGAAAGGAGAAAGAAGAATGAAGAGAAGAAAGAGAGAATGAGGAAAGATAAGAAGAAAGGAGGGGAAAGGAGAAAGGAAGAAGAGTATCAGCTGTGACAACAGGGAGGAGCATCACCAGCACTCACTCCAGCTCCTCAAGCGTCTTTCTCGGTGTTTGTTCACCCATCTTCCTCTCCACTCGTCTTCATTCCTGTTGACATTCACACTCACACACACACACACACACACACACACACACACACACACACACACACACACACACACATGGAGAATGGAAAAGGTACAGAAGGCAAAGAACCCAAGTAAACAAAGAGAGTAGTAGAAGAGCTAGAAACGAGTATGCACAGGTACGGAGGGAGGCCCAGAAACAGTACGAAAACGACATAGCATCGAAAGTTAAGTCCGACCCGAAGCTCATGTACAGTCACATCAGAAGGAAAACAACAGTTAAAGACCAGGTGATAAGGCTGAGGAGAGAAGATGGGGAACTCACAAGCAATGATCAAGAGGTATGTGAGGAGCTCAACTTGAGGTTTAAGGAAGTATTCACAGTGGAGGAAGGAAGGCAGCTGGGTAGACAGGATGGGGTGCGTCACCAACAAGGGATGTATCAAGTGCTAGAGGGCATACATACAACTGAGGAGGAGGTGAAGCAGTTACTCAGTGACCTTGATACCTCAAAGGCGATGGGTCCAGACAATATCTCCCGTGGGTTCTTCGGGAAGGAGCTGAGGTACTGAGTGTGCCACTTACCATAATATTCAACACATCCCTTGAAAATGGGCAGATACCTGAGGTATAGAAGAAGGCCAATGTAGTCCCCATCTTTAAAAAGGAGACAGAAAAGAGGCACTAAACTATAGACCGGTGTCACTTACATGTATAGTGTGCAAAGTCCTGGAGAAAATCATCAGGAAAAGAATGGTGGAGCACCTCGAGCTGAACAGGATAATAAACACCAGACAGCACGGATTCCGGGAGGGCAAATCCTGTGTAACAAACCTCCTAGAGTTCTATGATAAAGTAACAGAGGTAAGGCAAGAGAGAGAAGGGTGGGTTGATTGCATTTTCCTGGACTGCAGGAAGGCCTTCGACACAGTTCCTCACATGAGATTAGTAAAGAAGTTGGAAGAACAAGCATGTATAACAGGAAGGGCACTGGAATGGATCAGGAATACCTCACAGGGAGGCAACAACGGGTCATGGTGCGTGATGAGGTATCACAGTGGGCGCCTGTGACGAGCGGTGTACCGCAGGGTCAGTCCTAGGACCAGTGTTATTCTTGGTATATGTAAACGACATGACGGATGGGATAGACTCAGAAGTGTCTCTGTTCGAAGATGATGTGAAATTAATGAGGAGAATCACATCGGAAGAGGACCAAGCAGGACTTCAAACAGACCTGGACAAGCTTGACATCTGGTCTAGCAACTGGCTTCTCGAATTGAATCCCACCAAATGCAAAGTCATGAAGATCGGAGAAGGACAAAGAAGACCGCTGACAGAGTACAGGCTAGGTGGACAAGGGCTACAAACCTCGGCAAAGGAGAAAGACCTTGGGGTGAGTATAACGCCAAGTACATCTCCGGAGGCACACATCAACCAGATAACTGCGGCAGCATATGGGCGACTGGCAAACCTAAGATTAGCATTCCGTTACCTAAACAAGGAATCGTTCAAGACACTGTACACCGTGTACGTCAGGCCCATACTAGAATATGCAGCACCAGTCTGGAACCCACACCTGGTCAAGCACGTAAAGAAACTAGAGAAAGTGCAAAGGTTTGCGACAAGGCTAGTTCCACAACTCAGGGTCTGTCCTATGAAGAAAGGTTGAGGGAAATAGGACTAACAACACTGGAGGAAAGAAGGGTCAGAGGAGACATGATAACGACATACAAAATACTGCGGGAATCGACAAGGTAGACAGGGACAGGATGTTCCAGAGAGGGAACACAGAAACAAGGGGACACAACTGGAAGCTGAAGACTCAGATGAGTCAAAGGGATGTTAGGAAGCATTTCTTCAGCCACAGAGTAGTCAGGAAGTGGAATAGTCTAGAGAAAGATATAGTGGAGGCAGGAACCATACATAGTTTTAAGACGAGGTATGATAGAGCTCATGGAGCAGGGAGAGCAGAGACCCAGTAGCGGACAGCGAAGAGGCGGGGCCAGGAGCTGAGTCTCGACCCCTGCAACCACAATTAGGTGAGTACAATTAGGTGAGTACACACACACACACACACGAGGAGCACTCTAGGAACAAATGAGAGGTCTGAAGACAATGAAGGAGCTATGCTAGATGTAGGGACTCTAACAGACACCTACAGGGGCCAGGAACAGCTGAGCAGGAGAGACAGACCACTGAGCATAGGGACTTCAGCCATGGAAGGGATTGAAGGAAGGAACGCTCCAATGGAAGGAACTAAAACACCTCAGAGGACGCAATGAGAGGAGACACAGTGGGAGGTCAGTTTTTGTCTAAGGGCTCCAGGAAGTTGAAGGGAAATCCCATGATGAAAGAAAACAGGAGGAGAAAAAAGCGATTGAAGGTATCATGAAAGCAATAGGTGAGGGCGACATGACCCAGGTGACAACTTTTAAGAGAACTGGGTGGTTTGCAAGGGGAAGAAAACGGCATCTCAAAGTAATTTTCAAGGCAGAATCAGCTCGAACCATGATCCTGCAGGAGAAAGCACGACTGAGGGACAAACCGGAGTACCAGAGAGTGTACCTCGATCGAGACAGAACACAAGAGGAAAGGACGATACTGAAAGAGAGGGTACAAAGACGAAAGGAGGAACGAGAGGAAATGACAAAGATGAGCAGAAGAACCCAGACCCAGGTGGAAGGACAAACACACCCTCCACAAACATCTTCAGAAGGACTCCAACCACGACAACCCCAAGGCAACTGAACAATCAAAACCAACACTCACACACTGTTCCCTCTGTCCCCACACCCCAACCCCACAAACCCCACCCTTACAGCAACCCCCTATGGGCACTCTGCCCCCACCCTTATCACAAACCCCACCCCCACCGCAACCCCCCATAGGCCCCGCCAGGGCTCCCACTCCCCCAACCCCAACATTCTCCCAGGACCACAGTTTTAGAAAAGAAGTTGAAGGTTTGGTACACGAACATGGATGAAATAACGAACAAATATGAAGAGTGGCATGGAAGAATCCCACCAAAGTTTCATTGGGGTTCACGACTGGCGACTCCACTGCTTCGGAAGGGTTGCCAGAGGATCCCAATACCTCGGTTCTTCAGGATCCCTATTCATGTGTGAGTCACTCTTTATTTACTTCGTGTCACAACAGTCACGTCCACCTGTGACCCCCATCTTCCCCCATTTCCCCTGACATTAACAACGGCTCAGCATTCCAAACCACGATTCAGAGCTACGTGCCCAGAACACCGTCATATTATATACTTATTAATTGCGTACATATTGGCTTCGAGTCACTAATTATATATTTCATTTTTCATTATTTGCTTCAGGTGGGATTAATTTCATGTTTAAGTGTCTTATATTCTATACAAGATCTACATAGCATTAGTAAAATTGCTTATCTCACTATGTTATCATTGACTTTTTCTATCTTTTCATTTCCATACGGAGGAATCGGCCAATCCAGTGACGATACTTTTCAAATCACTTGTTCTCTCTTGGTTGGAATATTGCTGTACATTAACATCTCCGTTTAAAGCAGGGAAATTGCAGATCTAGAGAGTGTACAGAGAACCTTTACTGCACATATGAGTGCTTGGAACAAGTCAAGTGCTTGGAAGCACTTGACTTGTACTCACTGGAACGCAGGCGAGAAAGATATATCATAATCTTCACTTGGTAAATCCTAGAAGGAATGGTCACGTAAGTTTATTCCGAGTTGGTGCAAATTTGAAATTTTACTCTAATTGTTAAAAAACCTGGAATCTCCAGAATCAGATCAGTTACTGGGGGATGTCTTTTCTGATCGACTTCAAACTGTTGCCATTGGTGGGCTTACTCGGAACAAATCTTGTCACTCTGACGTGTGTGAATTTCAATTTGCCAATTTTATTAAGAAAATTGTTTCCCCCATGTAATAACTAGAGAATGCCTCTTCCGATCACCTTCAAACCCTAAATGCTGGAGTATCTTAACTGGCAGTATTTTTGTATTAATTTTAGGCTTGGTGGATGCAAGTTTGTCATATTTTTTACAAATAACAAATTGCATTTTTTTAAAATCATATCAGGTATTTTTTTTACGGTTTTGTAGACTTTTAATTAAATAGAGGAAACAAAACTGAGAGAAACAAAAAAAGAATTCGTATTTTTAAGTTTAATGAAGGGAAGACGGTCCTGTTTTTCCAAACAATCTCACCAACATTTATTTTCGTTTACTCTCACAAATTTTCGTTTATTTCTCGTGAACGCCTTATTCGATCGGCTTCAAATTTTCAACGTTGTGCAATGTATCTCAGGCAAGATTCATGGGACTATTTGCATGCGTGGGTGACCTATGCACAACGCTACTTAGGTCATTCTCAAATTTTGTTTTCGTGCCGTAGGTAGGTGCTCTTATTTTTGTTTTATTTTGCTTTGGTGCTGGCGAGGGGCTCTTGATCCAAGGAACTGAATTTGTATTCCTCTTTGCTTGGGTCGAATTTGAATGCCTTCCATCCCACAGGATTTTGTTCTTTTCTCTGATTAAAATGTAACAATTATTAATGGCATCAGTCTTCAATGGCCAATACATCATAGGAAATGAATGGAACGTTTCGTGGGTTTAGGCCTTGTAGGCCCATATCTTTTTTGGATTCTGTGTAACAGCTAGAAAATGCATCATCTGGTCACCTTGAAACTTCTAGTGCTGACGTGTTGTCCTCAAGCTCTTGATGTTGTTTAAGTTATAATGTAGCAAATGTTATTAATCAAATTGGTTTGTGTGAGGAAGCTGGAGACGGTCTCTTCAGATCAGCAGTAAGTCTCAGTGTTTGACTTTAGTTATCTTAGGTTATGTCAACCTAATGTTCTTTTATGTACATAATATCTTTGTGAACCTTCAAAATCATTGCTAAAATTTAAATGCTATACACACTAAGCTTATGTAAAAGCTTTTATATTAACTTTGTTGCTTGCTTTACCTACTTTATCAAAAGTCGGGTCTGTTTCACTTAGAAGTTTGGAGTGATTTTGGTCTGTGTATATCTCAATTTTCTCATATATTTTTATTTTTAAATAAAGTGGAAAAACTGAAATTCTGGTTTTCATGCGATAATTTCTGGGTATCGTGTATGATTAGCTTCCACCCCAACACAACGGCCGAAATACGTACATCTAACTAGGTTCCCTTGTGGTTGTGAGGACCTCTTGCAGCACATGACCCACGATAACTAGGACAGCAAGTGATGGGTGACTTGGTCTTTCACCTCTCCACGACCTATCCTGTCACTGATGAGAGAGAGAGAGAGAGAGAGAGAGAGAGAGAGAGAGAGAGAGAGAGAGAGAAGGGAGAGAGAGGGAGAGAGGGAGGGTTTGGAAGAAACTTGTGCAGGAGTTGAAGGACTGATGATGTACTGACGATCATAGAGATAAGACATGTCTGCTTTCCACTCGTGCACTCTCACCTCTATTTTCTCTCTCTCTCTCTCTCTCTCTCTCTCTATCTCCCACGTTCACTCCCTCCACCTCTTATTCTTTCTTTTCATTTCCCCCCTCATTCTCTCCATCCTTCCCCTCACTTTCTCTTTCTCTCCTCATCCTACTATCTCGTAAGCTGCTGCTGTATGGACTCTTGATCCAAGGAGTTAGCGCTGGTTCTTTCTGTGACAACCCTCATTGTCTGGCTCTGCCGCTAAGCGCTGTTGCATCTCCACGTATTTGTCCTTTCGTTATGAGTATATAAAAAATAACCAAGTGAAGAGCTGGGAGGCGCATGACGACGGAGAAGAGCGTCCGTCTCTCGCGATTTCGGAAGGAGGATCGAGCCTCCACCACGCTCTAATCGTTAAAAGGTGTTAAGCGCTAAACACGTATGTGAATTACACGTATGGGCTTAGCGCTTAATGCACACACAGACACACACACGCGCGCACTCACACACACACGCACACTGGCCCTGATATGCTGACAGCTGTGGGGAGAATCCCTGCTCTGAAGAGATAACATCATACGTAATTCATAGGTAGATAGCTAAGTTAGGGTAGTGGTGGATAAAGGGAGCAGACACTACCAAACAAATGTACACATGCATACACACACATACACTTGAATTAGTCGAGGTATAGGTGTGGCATACCATACAGTTGTTCTTGTATTAGCAATAATATATTATCAGTATATAAGTAGTAGTATTATTTTTAGAATTAGTAGCTAAACTAGGTAAGAAGCAAATTAAAGACGTGGTGGCAAGAGCGCGCATGCGCCGTACGTAAACCGTACATGCACACACACACTCATACACATACACCTGAACTAGTCGAAGTATAGTGTACTATACCATACAGTGGTTCTGAT
>WNWK01007178.1:0-95000 GCA_009830355.1 Cherax destructor | reverse complement strand
GGTCGACTCCAGCAGAGGGTCGACTATAGCAGAGGGTCGACTCCAACAGAGGGTCGACTCCAACAGAGGGTCGACTCCAGCAGAGGGTCGACTCCTGCAGAGGGTCGACTCCAGCAGAGGGTCGACTATAGCAGAGGGTCGACTCCAACAGAGGGTCGACTCCAACAGAGGGTCGACTCCAACAGAGGGTCGACTCAAGCAGAGGGTCGACTCCACCCAACACATAACTCTCCCAACTTTTCCACTTGGCTCAAAAGTTAGGTTATTTGAAAAAAATTGAGAGGAGCCAAGTGTGTGTGTGTGTGTGTGTGTGTGTGTGTGTGTGTGTGTGTCTTTGGTAAGTGTTTTAAAGACGTGTAGTAAAAGGTAGAATGTACTTAATGCATTAATATTTGGTAGATTTAGGGATGTGAATAAAGAGAGTATTGCCTGAACGTTGAGTTTATGGTTCTGACAGCTGCCTTGTGTCGCCTTACAACTGAGGTGGCCAGGTGTGTCACAACACCATGCACAGTTTTATAACTGAGGTGGCCAGGTGTGTCACAACACCATGCACAGTTTTATAACTGAGGTGGCCAGGTGTGTCAGAACACCATGTACACACAGGTGCAGCATAACAGCAAAATTTGGAGAGTACACTTTCAGTTTTTGATAATTTTTGTATGAACTGCTTAAGAACGTTAGTTAATTTTAATTTATTATCTACGAGAAGACAGAGGAGCTTATAGTCAGTTTGTTTTCTTTACTTCTGATTCATTAATTGGTTTATTACGAAAGTTTATGTGGATGTTTTTTCTAAAGGTGAGTTTATTTGATATCATCCAGGAGTAAGCTTTTTAAGGTCATCATAAACGATGGTGTTTATAGTGAGGATGGTGTTAAGGCACTGGGTGGCACTCAGTAAGTCATCGATACAGAGGAAGAGAAGAGGGCCAGGATGCTACCTTGGGAAAAATCTGAATTAATTAGGTAGTTGAGAAAGTGTCATTTACGACTGCTCTGTCTGTCAGTTAAGTAGCATTTAAAGCAGGTGTACTTGTGTCTGCTGAGTCTGCAGTGATCAAGTTTGCCAAGATGAATATTGTGGTTAATCATATTAAATGTCCAAAAAACATACTCGAGTCTTGCAAGAGTTGCATACACTGTGTCAAAAAAAATTTATGACTGCATCATTTATCAGTGCATTGTGATAGGTTGAGCACGAGTACTGCTGCTTGTGGAACACTTTCTCAACCACCTTTTTTGTAACTTAGTAGTTCAATATCAGTCTGTAATTGCTAACATAACTGTGATCATCACGTTTGTGGGTGGGTGTCCTGCAGGCTGTTCTGAGACAGTCTTAGAAAGTAGTGTTCTGCAAGTGATTGCTTCACATGTATTGAAATAGGGGCAGGAAATTATTTTAAAAGCTTCTTCCACATAATAGTGAGTGTTTCTCCCGTGCTGCCACATAATGGTGAGTGTTTCTCCCGTGCTGCCACATAATGGTGATTGTTTCTCCCGTGCTGCCACATTATGGTGATTGTTTCTCCCGTGCTGCCACATAATGGTGAGTGTTTCTCCCGTGCTGCCACATAATGGTGATTGTTTCTCCCGTGCTGCCACATAATGGTGAGTGTTTCTCCCGTGCTGCCACATAATGGTGAGTGTTTCTCCCGTGCTGCCACATAATGGTGATTGTTTCTCCCGTGCTGCCACATAATGGTGAGTGTTTCTCCCGTGCTGCCACATAATGGTGAGTGTTTCTCCCGTGCTGCCACATTATGGTGAGTGTTTCTCCCGTGCTGCCACATAATGGTGAGTGTTTCTCCCGTGCTGCCACATAATGGTGAGTGTTTCTCCCGTGCTGCCACATAATGGTGAGTGTTTCTCCCGTGCTGCCACATAATGGTGAGTGTTTCTCCCGTGCTGCCACATTATGGTGAGTGTTTCTCCCGTGCTGCCACATAATGGTGAGTGTTTCTCCCGTGCTGCCACATAATGGTGAGTGTTTCTCCCGTGCTGCCACATAATGGTGAGTGTTTCTCCCGTGCTGCCACATAATGGTGAGTGTTTCTCCCGTGCTGCCACATAATGGTGAGTGTTTCTCCCGTGCTGCCAGCTGAACTGTTCCAGAGGTCGTGACAAGCGCCAGCTAGAAGGAATTTGGATAATGATAAGTCAAACAGCTAATGATGTTAGTATGATCCACTGGGATGTTAGTAACATCATGTCAGATAGTTACTTATGTTACTATAGTTAGAACCATGAAGACAACTGCTGTGTTAGAACCATGGAGACAGCTGCTGTGTTAGAACCATGGATACAGCTGCTGAGTTAGAACCATGGAGACAGCTGCTGTGTTAGACCCATGAAGACAACTGCTGTGTTAGAACTATGGACACAGCTGCTGTGTTAGAACCATGAAGCCAACTGCTGTGTTAGAACCATGGACACAGCTGCTGTGTTAGAACCATGAAGACAGCTGCTGTATTAGAACCATGGACACAGCTGCTGAGTTAGAACCATGGACACAGCTGCTGAGTTAGAACCATGGACACAGCTGCTGTGTTAGACCCATGAAGACAACTGCTGTGTTAGAACCATGGACACAGCTGCTGTGTTAGAACCATGAAGACAACTGTTGTGTTAGAACCATGGACACAGCTGCTGTGTTAGAACTATGGACACAGCTGCTGTGTTAGAACCATGAAGAAAACTGCTATTAGAACCATGGACACAGCTGCTGTATTAGAACCATGGACACAGCTGCTGTGTTAGAACCGTGAAGACAACTGCTGTGTTAGAACCATGGACACAGCTGCTGTGTTAGAACCATGAAGACAACTGTTGTGTTAGAACCATGTACACAGCTGCTGTGTTAGAACTATGAAGACAACTGCTGTGTTAGAACCATGAAGACAACTGCTGTGTTAGAACCATGGACACAGCTGCTGTGTTAGAACCATGGACACAGCTGCTGTGTTAGAACCATGGACACAGCTGCTGTGTTAGAACTATGGACACAGCTGCTGTGTTAGAACCATGAAGACAACGACTGTGTTAGAACCATGGACACAGCTGCTGTGTTAGAACTATGAAGACAACTGCTGTGTTAGAACTATGAAGACAACTGCTGTGTTAGAACCATGGACACAGCTGCTGTGTTAGAACCATGAAGACAACTGCTGTGTTAGAACTATGGACACAGCTGCTGTGTTAGAACTATGAAGACAAATGCTGTGTTAGAACCATGGACACAGCTGCTGTGTTAGAACCATGAAGACAACTGCTGTGTTAGAACCATGGACACAGCTGCTGTGTTAGAACCATGATGACAACTGCTGTGTTAGAACCATGAAGACAACTGCTATGTTAGAACCATGGACACACCTGCTGTGTTAGAACCATGATGACAACTGCTGTGTTAGAACCATGGACACAACTGCTGTGTTAGAACCATGGACACAGCTGCTGTGTTAGAACCATGGACACAGCTGCTGTGTTAGAACCATGGACACAGCTGCTGTGTTAGAACCATGAAGACAACTGCTGTGTTAGAACCATGATGACAACTGCTGTGTAAGAACCATGAAGACAACTGCTGTGTTAGAACCATAGACACAGCTGCTGTGTTAGAACCATGATGACAACTGCTGTGTTAGAACCATGAAGACAACTGCTATGTTAGAACCATGGACACACCTGCTGTGTTAGAACCATGATGACAACTGCTGTGTTAGAACCATGGACACAGCTGCTGTGTTAGAACCATGGACACAGCTGCTGTGTTAGAACCATGGACACAGCTGCTGTGTTAGAACCATGGACACAGATGTTGTGTTAGAACCATGGACACAGCTGTTGTGTTAGAACAATGATGACAACTGCTGTGTTAGAACCATGGACACAGCTGCTGTGTTAGAATCATGGACACAGCTGTTGTGTTAGAACCATGGACACAGCTACTGTGTTAGAACCATGGACACAGCTGCTGTGTTAGAACCATGGACACAGCTGCTGTGTTAGAACCATGGACACAGCTGTTGTGTTAGAACCATGGACACAGCTGTTGTGTTAGAACCATGATGACAACTGCTGTGTTAGAACCATGGACACAGCTGCTGTTAGAATCATGGACACAGCTGCTGTGTTAGAACCATGGACACAGCTGCTGTGTTAGAACCATGGACACAGCTGCTGTGTTAGAACCATGGACACAGCTGTTGTGTTAGAACCATGGACACAGCTGCTATGTTAGAACCATGGACACAGCTGCTGTGTTAGAACCATGGACACAGCTGCTGTGTTAGAACCATGGACACAGCTGCTGTGTTAGAACCATGGACACAGCTGCTGTGTTAGAACCATGGACACAGCTGCTGTATTAGAACCATGGACACAGCTGCTATGTTAGAACCATGGACACAGCTGCTGTGTTAGAACCATGGACACAGCTGTTGTGTTAGAACCATGGACACAGCTGCTATGTTAGAACCATGGACACAGCTGCTGTGTTAGAACAATGGACACAGCTGCTATGTTAGAACCATGGACACAGCTGCTATGTTAGAACCATGGACACAGCTGCTGTGTTAGAACCATGGACACAGCTGCTATGTTAGAACCATGGACACAGCTGCTATGTTAGAACCATGGACACAGCTGTTGTGTTAGAACCATGGACACAGCTGCTGTGTTAGAACCATGGATACAGCTGCTGTGTTAAACAGCTGCCCTAACAAGTGTGTTAAGTTATAAGAAGATTTGAGTGTTGCAATGAAAGTTAGTCTTGTTAAACACTGGTTGCCACAACTACCACTGAAAGGTCAGTGGTAGAACAAGTGAGTGATGGTGGTCGTACTTAGAAAGTTCCTCCCTCCCTCTCCGTCACCCCCCTGCCTCATTCCCTCCCTCTCCCTCCATCACTCCCTCCCTCATTCAGTTCTTCACTCCTTCCCTCACTGCTTCCCACTCACCCTCCCTCATTCCTTCCCTCACTTGCTCCCTCCCGCATTCACTCCCTCCCTCACTCCCTCCCTATATCTCTTCCCCTACTCTGCTATTGTCTTACTCCCTCTCCCTCTTTGCCACATTTTAACCTCCCTCTCTACTTCTCTCCCATCCTCCTATTGATCTTCAACAATTCTCTTCCTCCTCCTCCCAACAACTATGGTATTAAAAAGGTCACTGTCCCTCTGAAAAACGATCGTAAACGACCTTTAATGATGCACTGATGCGTAAACAACCCACAAAGGTCTCTGTATGTTGATCTACATTCTAGTTTTAGTAGTTACTACCCCTACCACCCAACCCCCTCTCTATCTCTCTCTCTCTCTCTCTCTCTCTCTCTCTCTCTCTCTCTCTCTCTGTTTTTCAGGGCTTTTATTCAGTTAGTGGAGTAATAATTTTGTTAATAAAAGGTAGAAAAGATTGTTAAAAGGTTTATTGACTTTAATGACAAACAATAATCTGTAACATTTCTACAAGTTACAGATGAACGTTTATCTAGAGCAAGTTACACTGACAAGTTACACTGACAAGTTACACTGACAAGTTACACTGACAAGTTACACTGACAAGTTACACTAACAAGTTACACTAACAAGTTACACTAACAAGTTACACTGACAAGTTACACTGACAAGTTACACTGACAAGTTACACTGACAAGTTACACTGACAAGTTACACTGACAAGTTACACTGACAAGTTACACTGACAAGTTACACTGACAAGTTACACTGACAAGTTACACTGACAAGTTACACTGACAAGTTACACTAACAAGTTACACTGACAAGTTACACTAACAAGTTACACTGACAAGTTACACTGACAAGTTACACTGACAAGTTACACTGACAAGTTACACTAACAAGTTACACTGACAAGTTACACTGACAAGTTACACTAACAAGTTACACTGACAAGTTACACTGACAAGTTACACTAACAAGTTACACTGACAAGTTACACTAACAAGTTACACTGACAAGTTACACTGACAAGTTACACTGACAAGTTACACTGACAAGTTACACTGACAAGTTACACTGACAAGTTACACTGACAAGTTACACTGACAAGTTACACTAACAAGTTACACTGACAAGTTACACTAACAAGTTACACTGACAAGTTACACTGACAAGTTACACTGACAAGTTACACTGACAAGTTACACTGACAAGTTACACTGACAAGTTACACTAACAAGTTACACTGACAAGTTACACTGACAAGTTACACTGACAAGTTACACTGACAAGTTACACTGACAAGTTACACTGACAAGTTACACTGACAAGTTACACTAACAAGTTACACTGACAAGTTACACTGACAAGTTACACTGACAAGTTACACTGACAAGTTACACTGACAAGTTACACTGACAAGTTACACTGACAAGTTACACTGACAAGTTACACTCAACAAGTTACACTGACAAGTTACACTGACAAGTTACACTGACAAGTTACACTGACAAGTTACACTGACAAGTTACACTGACAAGTTACACTGACAAGTTACACTGACAAGTTACACTAACAAGTTACACTGACAAGTTACACTGACAAGTTACACTGACAAGTTACACTGACAAGTTACACTAACAAGTTACACTGACAAGTTACACTGACAAGTTACACTGACAAGTTACACTAACAAGTTACACTGACAAGTTACACTGACAAGTTACACTGACAAGTTACACTAACAAGTTACACTGACAAGTTACACTGACAAGTTACAGTGACAAGTTACACTAACAAGTTACACTGACAAGTTACACTGACAAGTTACACTGACAAGTTACACTAACAAGTTATAACCTATTCAGATGCGACGCACTAAACAAGCAACAAGGGGGTTGGCTTGTACGTCACAGAGTCGCTCATTTGCTCAGAACTACTAAACACCTCAAATGATGTAGTTGAAGTTTTGGTGGTAAAGATTAAAAACCAAAACCTTGTCATTGTGGTGGTATAGAAGCCTCCAGACGCAACTTCCCAGCAATTCCAGGAACAGCTTTTGAAAATTGACCAATGTCTGGAAAATCTCCCAACTCCTGCCCCAAACATCGTGCTAATGGGAGATTTCAACTTGAGAAACCTAAAATGGAGGAGTGTAGCAAATAATATTTTATCAGAGATCACCCCAGGTGGCAGCGCAGATGAAAATTCACACACACACGAACTATTAAATCTCTGTACCAAATTCACCTTAAACCAGCAAATATTAGAGCCTACAAGACTAGAAAATACACTGGACCTCATTTTCACTAACAACGACGATCTGATACGTAATATAACCGTATCAAAGACAATACACTCAGATCACAACATAATAGAGGTACAGACATGTATGCACAGGGCTCCTGACCAGCTAAATGTGATCAGTCATGATGGTGTCTACACAAAATTTAACTTCAAAAACAAAAACATACAATGGGAACGAGTCAACCATGTCGTAAACGAAACAAGCTTAGAAGATATCCTAAACAACGTGGATCCGAACATTTGCCTAGAAAAAATGAACTCTGTGGTTCTTGAGGTATGCTCAAGGCACATTCCATTAAGAAAAAGAAAGAGAAGATGTAAACTAGAAAGAGAGAGATGCTCCCTATACAGACGAAGGCGAAGAATCACAGAGCTGCTAAGAGGGGCAAATGTATTTGAAATACGAAGGGAGGTACTGGTCAGTGAAATAGCAAATATCGAACTTAAGCTGAAGGAATCTTACAGGAGACAGAAATCTCAGGAAGAACTGAAAGCCATAAAGGAAATTGAAAACAAAAACAAAATACTTCTTCTTTATGTCAAATCTAAGGGAAAAACAACATCCAGTATTGGGCCCCTGCTTAGGCGGGATGGGACATACACAGATGACAGCCAAGAAATAAGTGAGATATTAAAGTCCCAATAAGACTCAGTGTTCAGTGAGCCGCTGCCCAGACTAAGGGTCGACAATCTAAAATGAATTCTTTATGAACGAGACCCAAAATTTGGTCATCTCAAAAATCTCTGATATTATCCTAACACTACAAGACTTTGAAAAGGCAATATATGACATACCCATGCGCTCTGCCTCAGGCTCAGACCTAGATACCCATCAATTTCACAACCCATCGCAACACAGGTTTAGAGCAGGTCACTCCTGCCTGTCCCAGCTACTGGACCACTATGACAAGGTCCTGGATGCTATAGAGAATAAACAAAATGCAGATGTAGACATACACAGTGTTTGCAAAAGCCTTCAACAAGTGTGACCATGGTGTAACAGCGCACAAAATGCGTGATAAAGAAATAACAGGAAAAGTTGGTAGATGGATCTATAACTTCCTAATAAATAGAACACAAAGAGTAATAGTAAACAGAGTAAAGTCTGAGGCAGCTACGGTGAAAAGCTCTGTTCCACAAGGCACAGTACTCGCTCCCATCCAATTCCTCATCCTCATATCTGACATAGACAGAGATGTAAGCCATAGCTCCGTGTCTTCGTTTGCGGATGACACCCGAATTGCCATGACAGTGACCTCCATTGAAGACACCGTAAGACTCCAAGCGGACATCAACCAAATCTTCTAATGGGTCCCTCAAAACAATATGAAGTTCAATGAAGAGAAATTTTAAATGCACAGATATGGAAAACTTGAGGAAATTAAAACTGTATGAGGGTATACGACAAATTCTAATCATAAAATAGAGCGAGAAAGTAATGTAAATGACCTGGGAGTGATAATGTCAAAGATCTCGCCTTCAAAGACCACAACAATGTAGAAAAATGATAGTATGGATAATGAGAACACTGACAAGTTACACTGACAAGTTACACTGACAAGTTACACTGACAAGTTACACTGACAAGTTACACTGACAAGTTACACTGAGAAGTTACACTGAGAAGTTACACTGACAAGTTACACTGACAAGTTACACTGACAAGTTACACTGACAAGTTACACTAACAAGTTACACTGACAAGTTACACTGACAAGTTACACTGACAAGTTACACTGACAAGTTACACTGACAAGTTACACTGACAAGTTACACTGACAAGTTACACTGACAAGTTACACTGACAAGTTACACTGACAAGTTACACTGACAAGTTACACTGAGAAGTTACACTGACAAGTTACACTGACAAGTTACACTGACAAGTTACAATGACAAGTTACACTGAGAAGTTACACTGAGAAGTTACACTGACAAGTTACACTGACAAGTTACACTGACAAGTTACAATGACAAGTTACAATGACAAGTTACACTGAGAAGTTACACTGAGAAGTTACACTGACAAGTTACACTGACAAGTTACACTGACAGTTCACTCAGAAATATTCCATAAACCAAGTTGATGATTCAGACACGGAGCAACAGTTGCGTATCTTTATTGTTGAAATGTTTCGCCTACACAGTAGGCTTCTTCAGTCAAATACATAGGCAGCAGTGTAGTAGTGAAATAAAAATGATGTAATCAGTCCATCAACCTTGGAGAAATAGTATTTGAGGTGGTGAGTCTCTCAGCCGCCTGGAGGCCGAGGGACTGACCATCTCCAATACTATTTCACTACTCCTGTCTCTGTATTTGACTGAAGAAGACCAGCATAACAAATACCAGTGACAGGAACAGTCAAAAATGCATTCATGAACTTGGTTACGTGAAGGTCTGCCATCTAGTCTGCAGCGCCAGCAGAGAGCCCAAAGAGCCACGTGTCTGCCGGAGCAGACACTGGACACTAATACCACTGATAGGGCAGACTGGGAACTTAGATGGTCCATAGCCACGTCAGGGAATATTTCTTGACGCTTGTAAGGGGGAATGACCTGCACCAGGGAGTGGAATGACCTGCACCAGTTAGTGGAATGACCTGCACCAGAGAGTGGAATGACCTGCAACAGGGAGTGGAATGACCTGCACCAGGGAGTGGAATGACCTGTACCAGGGAGTGGATTGACCTGCACCAGGGAGTGGAATGATCTGCACCAGGGAGTGGAATGACCTGCAGCAGGGAGTGGATTGACCTGCAACAGGGAGTGGAATGACCTGCAACAGGGAGTGGAATGACATGCACCAGGGAGTGGAATGACCTGCACCAGGGAGTGGATTGACCTGCACCAGGGAGTGGAATGACCTGCACCAGGGAGTGGAATGACCTGCACCAGGGAGTGGAATGACCTGCACCAGAGAGTGGAATGACCTGCACCAAGGAATGGAATGACCTGCACCAGGGAGTGGAATGACCTGCACCAAGGAGTGGAATGACCTGCACCAGGGAGTGGAATGACCTGCACCACGGAGTGGAATGACCTGCACCAGGGAGTGGAATGACCTGCACTAGGGAGTGGATTGACCTGCACCAGGGAGTGGAATGACCTGCACCAGGGAGATGAATGACCTGCACCAAGGAGTGGAATGACCTGTACCAGGGAGTGGAATGACCTTCACCAGGGAGTGGAATGACCTGCACCAGGGAGTGGAATGACTTGGGCCAGGGAATGGAATGACTGGGGCCAGGGAGTGGAATGACCTGCACCAGGGAGTGGAATGACCTGCACCAGAAAGTGGAATGACCTGGGCCAGGTAATGGAATGACCGGGGCCAGGGAGTGGAATGACCTGCACCAGGGAGTGGAATGACCTGCACCAGAAAGTGGAATGACCTTCACCAAGGAGTGGAATGACCTTCAACAAGGAGTGGAATGACCTGAACCAGGGAGTGGAATGACCTGCACCAGAAAGTGGAATGACCTTCACCAAGGAGTGGAATGACCTGAACCAGGGAGTGGGATGACCTGCACAGGGAGTGGAGTGACCTTGGCCAGGGAGACACACACAGACCAACTCTAATTCCAACCTTTCGCAGATATCAAGACAGACCAATATCCTCAACTACACAAGCACACTAAGCCTGAGGGCCGCTCAGATGTTGCTGTCTCAGGTAATCAGGATCAGAGTCTTCGAGCTAATCAGATGCGACACTAAGAAATTATCGCAAATTTAAATCTTACAGAGGCCAAAATCAATCGCAACTTATCTGTAACTACGACTGAGCAGCTTTTAAGCAGGCTGTATGTGTACTTAGTGTACGTAACATACACCTGTGTCCTGCACCAAGGACATTAAGTTGATTAAATTTAGCATAACTAAATAAAGTCAAACACTGTGACTTATTTCTGGTCGTCAGAAGAGACGATTATTACACATGACAAGCAATTATAGCCGGCGCCAGCAGTGTCCTGCATCAGCAGTGGCCTGCACCAGACGTGTTCTGCACCAGCAGTGTCCTGCACCAGCAGTGTCCTGATCAGCAGTGTCCTGATCAGCAGTGTCCTGCACCAACAGTGTCCTGCACCAGCAGTGTCCTTCACGAGCAGTGTCCTACACCAGCAGTGTAGGACACTGCTGGTGCAAAACACTGCTAGTGCAGGACACCAGCAGTGTCAACTGAGGCACTTGGACAATCTTTCTCACCAAGTCTTATCAACCAACAAGTGTATCAACACACACACACACACACACACACTCACACACACAACTAACACATACACCCCACACACATACACGCATGCATATACTACAGGCCTAGTGTCTAATTGACATGTGCCTAGGACAAAATGGTAACTAACTAACTAACACAGACAGGATGTTCCAGAGATGGGGCACAGAAACAAGAGGTCACAGTTGGAAGCTGAAGACTCAGATGAACCACAGGGATGTTAGGAAGCATTTCTTCAGTCACAGAGTTGTCAGGAAGTGGAACAGTCTGGGAAGTGATGTAGTGGAGGCAGGATCCATACATAGCTTTAAGAAGAGGTATGATAAAGCTCATGGAGAAGGAAGAGTGACCTAGTAGCTACCAGTGAAAAGGCAGGGCCAGGAGCTATGACTCTACTCCTTGCAACAACAATTAGGTGAGTACACACACACACACATACACACACACACACACTGTGACTCGACCCCTGCAACCACAACTAGGTGTGTACACACACACATACACACACACACACACACACACACACACACACACACACACAAGTGGAGAGGGAGCAGGAATAGGAAGGGAGAAACGAAACTACAAAAGGGGGGACTACACAGGCATGAGGAACTTCCTACAAGACGTTCAGTGGGAGAGAAAATTGGCAGGAAAACCAGTAAAAGATATGATGGAATATGTGACAACCAAATGCAAACAGACAGAGGAGAGGTTTGTCCCCAAGGGAAACAGAAGTAATGGGAAGACCAGAACGAGTCCTTGGTTAACCTAGAGGTGTAGGGAGGCAAAAACTAAGTGTAATAGAGAATGGAAAAAGTACAGAAGACAAAGGACCCAGGAAAATAAAGAGATTAGCCGAAGAGCCAGAAACGAATATGTACAGGTAAGAAGGGAGGCTCAGCGACTATATGAAAATGATATAACATCAAAAGTTTAGTCTGACCCGAAGTTGTTGTTCAGCCACATCAGGAGGAAAACAACAGTCAAGGACCAGGTAATCAGGCTGAGGAAGGAAGGTGGGGAGTTCACAAGAAACGACCAAGAGGTATGTGAGGAGCTCAACATGAGATTTAAAGAAGTATTTACAGAGGAGACAGGAAGGACTCCAGGAATTCAGAATAGGGAGGTATACCAACAAGTGCTGGATGAAATACACACAACCGAGGAGGAGGTGAAGAAGCTGCTATGTGAACTCGATACCTCAAAAGCGGTGGGACCGGACAACATTTCTCCGTGGGTCCTTAGAGAGGGAGCAGAGATGTTGTGTGTGCCACTAACACAAATCTTCAACACATCCATTGAAACTAGGCAACTACCTGAGGCGTGGAAGATGGCAAATGTAGTCCCAATTTTTAAGAAAGGAGACAGACACGAGGCATTAAACTACAGACCTGTGTCACTGACGTGTATAGTATGCAAAGTCATGGAGAAGATCATCAGGAGGAGAGTGGTGGAGCACCTAGAAAGACACAAGCTTATAAACGACAAACAGCAGGGTTTCAGGGAAGAAAAATCCTGTGTCACGAACCTACTGGAGTTTTATGACAAGGTAACAGAAGTAAGACAGGAGAGAGATGGGTGGATAGACTGCATTTTCTTGGACTGCAAGAAGGCGTTCGACACATTTCCTCACAAGAGGTTAATGCAAAAGCTAGAGGATCAGGCACACGTAAAAGGAAAAGCACTGCAATGGATCAGAGAATATCTGACAGGGAGGCAACAACGAGTCATGGTACGTGAAAAGGTGTCAGAGAGGGCACCTGTGACGAGTGGGGTTCCACAAGGGTCAGTCCTAGGACCTGTACTGTTTTTGGTATATGTGAATGACATAACGGAAGGGACAGACTCAGAAGTGTCCCTGTTTGCAGATGATGTGAAGTTAATGAGAAGAATTAAATCAGTCGAGGATCAGGCAGGACTACAAAGAGACCTGGACAGGCTACAAGCCTGGTCCAGTAACTGGCTCCTTGAATTTAACCCTGCCAAATGTAAAGTCATGAAGATCGGGGAAGGGCAAAGAAGACCGCAGACAGAGTACAGTTTAGGTGGCCAAAGACTGCAAACCTCACTCAAGGAAAAAGATTTTGGGGTGAGTATAATACCGAGCACATCTCCTGAGGCACACATCAATCAGATAACTGCTGCAGCATACGGGCGGCTGGCAAACCTAAGAATAGCGTTCCAATACCTCACTAAGGAATCATTCAAGACTCTGTACACCATATACGTCAGGCCCATACTGGAGTATGCAGCACCAGTTTGGAACCCACACCTGGTCAAGCACGTCAAGAAATTAGAGAAAGTGCAAAGGTTTGCAACAAGACTAGTCCCAGAGCTAAGGGGATTGTCCTACGAAGAAAGGTTAAGGGAAATCGGCCTGACGACACTAGAGGACAGGAGGGTTAGGGAAGACATGATAACGACATACTATATAATACTGCGAGGAATAGATAAGGTGGACAGAGACAAGATGTTCCAGAGAGGGGACACATAAACAAGGGGTCACAATTGGAAGTTGAAGACACCTATGAGTCAAAGGGATGTTAGGAAGTATTTCTTCAGTCATAGAGTTGTCAGGAAGTGGAATAGCCTAGAAAGCGACATAGTGGAGGCAGGAACCATACATAGTTTTAAGACGAGGTTTGATGAACCTCATGGAGCAGGGAGAGAGAGGACCTAGTAGCAATCAGTGAAGAGGCGGGGCCAGGAGCTATGACTCGACCCCTGCAACCACAAATAGGTGAGTACACACACACAAGCTCACAGGCTCACAAGCTCACAGGTATGATAACAGATGCCATCTTTCCAACGGGATATCAGATCCTGAGGAAAAACAAAGGGAACAGAGGGGGTGGAGGAGTGGCACTGCTGATCAAAAACCGGTGGGATTTTGATGAGCTGAAGAGAGGAGACAGAGGAGAAGCAAGAGATTACATAGTAGGAACACTGAAGTCTGGAGGTCCCAAGATGGTAATTGCAGTGATGTATAACCCACCACAGAACAGCAGGAGGTCAAGGCAAGAGTATGATGAGAGTAATAGAGCGATGATTGACACACTGGCTGAAGTGGCCAGAAGGGCTCATGCGAGCAGGGCGAAGCTACTGATCATGGGTGACTTCAACCACAAGGAAATCGATTGGGAGAACTTGGAGCCACATGGGGGCCAAGAAACGTTAAGGGCTAAGATGATGGAGGTGGTACTGGAAAACGTTATGTACCAACACGTAAGGGACACTACCAGAGAGAGAGGAGAGGATGAACCAGCAAGACTGGATCTAATATTCACCTTGAGTAGTGCAGATATTGAGGACATCACATATGAAGGACCCCTTGGGGCCAGTGATCATGTGGTTTTAAGCTTCGAATACACAGTAGAGTTACAAGTGGAGGGTGAAGCAGGAAGGGCTAGACGAATGAAGCCAAACTACAAGAAAGGGGACTACGTGGGAATGAAGAACTTCCTGAATGGGGTTCAGTGGGACAGAGAACTGGCAGGGAAGTCAGTAAACGAAATGATGGAATATGTGACAACAATATGCAATATGCTGAGGAGAGGTTTGTACCCAAGGGTAACAGGAATAATGAAAAAGCCAGGATGAGCCCATGGGTCACCCAAAGGTGCAGGGAGGCCAAAACCAAGTGAGCTAGGGCATGGAAGAAGTATGGAAGGCAAAGGACCCAGGAGAATAAGGAGAGCAGTCGTAGATCCAGAAATGAATATGCACAGGTAAGAAGGGAGGCCCAACGACAATATGAAAATGACATAGCAGCGAAAGCCAAATCTGACCCAAAGCTGTTGTACAGCCACATCAGGAGGAACACAACGATCAAGGAACAGGTGATCAGGCTAAGGAAGGAAGGAGGAGAGATCACAAGAAACGACAGCGAAGTATGTGAGAAACTCAACATGAGATTCAAAGAAGTGTTCACAGAGTAGACAGAAGGGACTCCAGAAAGACGGAGAGGTGGGGTACACCACCAAGTGCTGGACACAATACATGCAACCAAGGAAGAAGTGAAGAGGCTGCTGAGTGAGCTAGATACCTCAAAGGCAATGGGGCCAGACAACATCTCTCCATGGGTCCTGAGAGTGGGAGCAGAGGTGCTATGTGTACCCCTAACAACAATATTCAACACATCTATCGAAACGGAGATTACCTGAGGTATGGAAGACAGCAAATGTAGTCCCAATCTTTAAATAAGGAGACAAACATGAAGCACTAAACTACAGAGCAGTGTCACTGACATGTATAGTATGCAAAGTCATGGAGAAGATTATCAGGAGAAGAGTGGTGGAGCACCTAGAAAGGAATGAGCTTATCAACGACGGCCAACACGGTTTCAGGGACGGAAAATCCTGTGTCACAAACCTACTGGAGTTCTATGACAGGGTGACAGCAGTAAGACAAGAGAGAGAGGGGTGGGTAGATTGCATTTTCTTGGACTGTAAGAAGGCGTTTGACACAGTTCCACACAAGAGATTAGTGCAAAAGCTGGAGGACCAGGCAGGGATAACAGGGAAGGCACTCCAATGGATCAGGGAATAACTGTCAGGAAGACAACAGCGAGTCATGGTACGTGGTGAGGTGTCAGAGTGGGCGCCTGTGACGAGTGGGGTTCCACAGGGGTCAGTCCTAGGACAGGTGCTGTTTCTGTTATTTGTGAACGACATGACGAAAGGAATAGACTCCGAAGTGTCCCTGTTTGCAGATGATGGGAAGTTGATGAGAAGAATTCAATCGGACGAGGACCAGGCAGAACTACAGAGGGATCTGGACAGGCTGCAAGCCTGGTCCAGCAATTGGCTCCTGGAGTTCAACCCCACCAAGTGCAAAGTCATAAAGATTGGGAAAGGGCAAAGAAGGGGGTCAGAGATTACAAACCTCACTCAAGTAAAAAGATCTTGGGGTGAGTATAACACCAGGCACATCTCCTGAGGCGCACATCAACCAAATAACTGCTGCAGCATACAGGCGCTTAGCAAACCTAAGAACATCTTTCCGACATCTTAATAAGGAATCGTTCAGGACCCTGTACACTGTGTACGTTAGGCTCATATTGGAGTATGCAGCACCAGTTTGGAACCCACATCTAGCCAAGCACGTAAAGAAACTAGAGAAAGTGCAAAGGTTTGCAACAAGACTAGTCCCGGAGCTAAGGGGTATGTCCTACGAAGAGAAGTTAAGGGAAATCGACCTGACAACACTTGAGGAGTGAAGAGATAGGGGGGACATGATAACGACATATAAAATACTGAGATGAATTCACAAGGTGGACAGAGACAGAACGTTCCAGAGTTGGGACACAGCAACAAGGGGACACAGTTGGAAGTTGAAGACTCAGATGAATCACAGGGATGTTAGGAAGTATTTCTTCAGTCACAGAGTTGTCAGGAAGTGGAATAGTTTAGGAAGCGATGTAGTGGAGGCATGATCCATTCATAGCTTTAAGAAGAGGTATGATAAAGATCATGGCGCAGGGAGAGTGACCCAGTAGCAGCCAGTGAAGAGGCGGGGCTAGGATTTATGTCTCGACCCCTGCAACCACAACTAGGTGAGTACACACATATATACACACTACACATATATACACACTACACATATATACACACAACACACACACAAACACACACACACAAACACACACACACACACATAGACACACAAAGAACACACACACACACATACAACAGGCCTAGTGTCTAATCGACATGTGCCTAGGACAAAATGGTAACTAACATACACACATGCGCACACAAAAATGTCGAGTCATGTGAGGCTGGTGTACCCTCTCTCCTCAGGGACTCAGAGGTCTTTGCTCTCTTTCATTTTTTTTTTCTCTCTCTCTCTCTCTCTTTCCTCTCTCTCTCTCTCTCTCTCTCTCTCTCTCTCTCTCTCTCTCTCTCACATGACAGTAGTGTTACAGATAACTTGTACCATGTATTTTTTTCTTATTCGTTGCTTTTATTGCTTTGTGTATTTTTTTTAAATCAAGTCTCACCTAACTTAGAGCTGTGACTTAGTGAATAACGTCAGTCAAGCCAATGTCGCATCTGTGCAAAATCCTAATGTTAATTTACTGACTGATAGACCACAACAGACCCTGAGACAATATAGTATTTCTGGTGACCCTCTTGATGCTTTGCCCTTATTCGATGGCAAGGTGAATAATCTTGAAGCATGTTCACTGCCGTTCATTCTAGGGCTAATGCCCTGCTGGAAGGTACTCCATCAGAGGAAAGTTTTTTTTAGGACTACAACAGAAAGTCTTGCTCGATCACCAGCTGCCGTTAATGTCGTTAACCTCCTTACAATGCGTGACTTTGAGAATCTTACTACTTGGTCAGGATATGAGAATTTGATCCGTTCTTTTCTTGTACCGGTGATAGTGTCTGATCCGTATATCGTCCTCAGGGAACTAGTGAGTGCAACAACTATGACAGGTGAATCATTGAGTGAATTTGCGGTTCGCTTATCGAAACTGTTGCCATCATTCATTAAAGCCGTACAATGTTCAGGTTTTATACGTGACGAGGGTAAATGCTCCACCACGGAGCTTGCTAAATTGGCAGCTTTTGGAGCTATCAAGGAGTTAATTCCGTCTGCTTCCTTGTGTGCATATAACTCCAACCCTCCAACTGCTTGCAACCCTTATACATACCTTGTGTGCCCCTGGTACTTTTCCATGCATCAAACCTACATTAACTACTATGAATCACTCAGCACACCCCTTGTTTGTGTAACAGCAAAAACTCCTGATAACAATCAATCACATGAGTCGCCCAGGACTAGTGTAACGAGTCGTCATCCTAGTGTTCCCAGTGTAACCATAGGAAGAGAACGTGTTATAACTGTGGTTACCGAACTCATATTCCAGTTAATTGTACAAATAGTCAAAGTAAAAAGTGTTGAACTGATGATGACTTTCAATCCAACCTGCCGTACTGTACTTATCACACAATACATGGACATGATGCGTCTGAGTGCAATGCCCTCTATAACAGTAGGTACTGTAGATCCTTCCATGGACGTTTCTACCGCAGGAGAGGCAATAGAGGTCGTGGTTCTCAGAATAACCAGAATCAGTCTCGTCCTTTAAATTCGGGGAAATCCGAGTGCCCGAGACAAACCGTCCAGTTCAAAATTTCTTCGATGCCTGATGCAATCTTGAGGAAGACAGTGTCGTTGATGATGTTGCTTCAAATGTTGTCGACGAAGATAATTTTGGGGATGAAGTTGAAAATACCTTCTCTGATGACGACCCTCCTTCTTGTTTGCACATTCATTCTAATGCAACAATAGGTCCCTTAGTACTAGCATTTGTTCTAACCGTGTCCGTTCATGTGTTCATGGATTCTGGTGCGCAAGTAAACATTGAAAGCCCTGAATCTGCACTCTCTAGAAAGGCGTAGAATTAGATGGGATATGATTGAGGTGTATAAATGGAAAAAAAAACAGGAATAAATAAAGGGGATGTAAATAGCGTGCTGAAAATATCCAGCCAAGACAGGACTCGCAGCAATGGTTTCAAGTTGGAAAAGTTCAGATTCAGGAAGGATATAGGAAAGCACTGGTTTGGTAATAGAGTTGTGGATGAGTGGAACAAACTCCCGAGTACCGTCATAGAAGCTAAGACTTTGTGTAGTTTTAAAGATAGGTTAGATAAATACATGAGTGGGTGTGGATGGGTGTGAGTTTGGACCTGACTAGCTTGTACTACCAGGTCAGTAGCCATACTAATTCCTTAAGTAGAAGTGACCTGACCAGGTGGTCGGCTAGATAATTATATGAGTGGGTGCGGTTGGGTGTGAGTTGGTCCTGACAAACTTGTGCTACTAGGTCAGATGCAGTGCTCTTTCCTTAAGTGAATGTAACCTGACCTGGCTGGGTCGGGGCATTGGCTTAAGCCGTTGGAGACTTGGACTTGCCTCGCATGGGCCAGTAGGCCTTCTGCAGTGTTCCTTCTTTCTTATGTCCTTATGTGTGTCCTCCCTTAGTGGTGTGTCTGGTTCTAGTCTGCGTGTCCGAGGTCAGACTTCCCTCACCTTTTCTATCCAAGGTAGAGACTTTACTGCTTCCTTCCCTGTTGTCGACCAGATTAGTTTCCCTGGTGATCTTCTACTGGGATTTGCTTCCATGAGAGACTTGTGCATTGTGCTTGATCCTTACAGATGGCATGCCCAAACTGACGACTTGATCATACCATTTTGGGGTTACCAACTTGGACCCGAGATCTGCCATACTGCCGTAGAGTATGAAGTTTGGATTGAGTCATTACAGGCTTGTGCATTTTCTAGTAGCACAACCAAGTAGTCAGGCACTGGTGATCCTGTCATTCCTGTCTGCGTTCCACCTACAACTTCAGGCATGCAAGATAGTGTACAGTTGCCTCAGGTGTCAGAGGAACCTCAGACAACCTTGAGTACTGAGCCTATCCCTGCAATGACTGCTAGTTCAAGTGGTAGTTGCTCCACAGGGGACGTCTTGTCAGAAAACGACTACTTGAAACTAGTAATGCCATCTCTTGTTGATGTCACAGGCCGTCTGTGGAAAGACGTTTCTGTCACGGCTAGTGCACTCTACTCCACTGAGCCTGTCCACTCTTTCAATAAGAAAGTGCTCTTTGTGTTGAGAGCCACTATTAATCCCAATAGTGCAACCTGGGATGAAGTTATACTGGATGTTCAGTGTGCCATAAATTCTGCTTACATTGCTTCTATAGGTGACATTCACATTATGCGTTGTATGGTGTAGAGAAGCACTCACCAAATGAGTTGTTATATTTTAATCCAAAACCAAATTGCAATCCTGATGATTTCATAGCAACTTGTACCAGCTGAATCTGAGAAACACTTCAGAAATCAACATCAGAATTTACAAGAGTCACTAATACTTGACCAAAGTCAACCAAAATTAAAGTCGAACATGTCAGTGGCAATAAGCATAAAGTTAGAGAAATCAGAACTGGTCAGTATAAAGAATCGAATTTAGATCATATGTAGTTAGTATGTGATGATGATGAGGTTCCTAATACCCGAACAAATGTGACAGACTGACAATGTTCCTGACGCAGTACCCTCTACCCCTAAGTACACAACAAGTAATGAGGAATCCTCAAGTTTCATTTGTAAATATCAATTTAGATCCTCCTCAGCCACTTCATGAGTAGCCGTTGCAAGAGAATTTGACCCCCCAGAGATGATGACCACTCTGCATATGTAAATCTCACCCTAGCAGAGTTCGGGTTAAATGTAAATAATCTATATAGATAGATTATATAGTCTAGAGAGTATTTGAACTGTGAGTCTGCTATGTAAACTTAATGATGTTAAAAAAAATTGTGTTCATGTTCTCTCCGAATTCTGAGATTTAACAGTAAAGGACTTGTGTGCACCAAGTCTGCCTTTTTTGTTAAACGCTTTCTTCTTTATAAATATACTTTCTCAGAATCTGTAGATCACATGAATACAGATCGATCGATCTTCTCTTTCTCTTTGTTGATCTCTCTTGTTATTCTGTACCACCATTCAGTCCATTGTGTATGTCAGGACATTAACGTGGCCGAGCTGTCAGTAGTGTTGCTGATTACTTGTGTAGTATATTTAGATAATCCCAGCTATGTTATAGATAGTCTCCCTGGCTAGCTGTGATGTCACGAGCCCCTCACATGTGAGCCGCTAGCTAGGAGAGTCTTCTCAGTTCCACGCTAGGCATAGCAGACTCAAGAGGCAGGCTCTGGCTTCCCCTCAACTCGTTTTATAAAATACGCTGCCTAAACATCCGAAGTGCATCATCTACTCCCAAAATCTCCTCAGAACCCCACACGATAGACACATACACACACGTCATGCAACTACGGAGCAGAAGATGCAACATACACACACGCCATGCAACTACGGAGCAGAAGATGCAACATACACACACGTCATGCAACTACGGAGCAGAAGATGCAACATACACACACGTCATGCAACTACGGAGCAGAAGATGCAACGTGAACGTATGTGAAGATCTTGAGCGAGAACTAATATTATAGCAGAACGGAAGAGAATACTCGCTGATGAACCAGCTGGACAAACACTTAACTAACACAGTGTTCAATAAGACAACAAGGCTGGAGCAGCAAGCCATTAACAAGAGTCTGCTGGGGCTGAATCAGCAAGTGTACTCAGGAGCGACGGTGGACAACCACTCAACCATGCTAGTAGTGGCTAGTACCTACTCACTGTTAGGTGAACACGGACAGTACCGGGGATCGAGCCACGGCCCTCAGTGTGTGAACCAAGTGCGCTAGCAACTAAACCACGGGAGATAATCATAGTCCAAGTCTTCCATCTACTTCCATCACTCCCGTAAATTCCATGATGTTTCTCAAGAATATTCGTCCTCCTCATCTCTCTCTTCCACAAATTCCAAACACATATATTCTCTCTCTATCTCTCTCTCTATCTCTCTCTCTTTCTCTCTATCTTTCTCTCCCCTTGAAGAGGGGACGCCAGCATAGGACCTTTACATCATTAAACAAAGTGAAACTTGAGAAGGTTTAAAGGCATGTAGACTGGTGCTGGGTGGTAGCCCAGTGTTACAAGCATGTAGACTGGTGCTGGGTGGTAGCACAGTGTTACAAGCATGTAGACTGGTGCTGGGTGGTAGCACAGTGTTACAAGCATGTAGACTGGTGCTGGGTGGTAGCACAGTGCTACAAGCATGTAGACTGGTGCTGGTGGTAGCCAGTGTTACAAGCATGTAGACTGGTGCTGGGTGGTAGCACAGTGCTACAAGCATGTAGACTGGTGCTGGGTGGTAGCCCAGTGCTACAAGCATGTAGACTGGTGCTGGGTGGTAGCACAGTGTTACAAGCATGTAGACTGGTGCTGGGTGGTAGTACAGTGTTACAAGCATGTAGACTGGAGCTGGGTGGTAGCACAGTGTTACAAGCATGTAGACTGGTGCTGGGTGGTAGCACAGTGCTACAAGCATGTAGACTGGTGCTGGGTGGTAGCACAGTGTTACAAGCATGTAGACTGGTGCTGGGTGGTAGCACAGTGCTACAAGCATGTAGACTGGTGCTGGGTGGTAGCACAGTGTTACAAGCATGTAGACTGGTGCTGGGTGGTAGCACAGTGCTACAAGCATGTAGACTGGTGCTGGGTGGTAGCACAGTGCTACAAGCATGTAGACTGGTGCTGGGTGGTAGCACAGTGTTACAAGCATGTAGACTGGTGCTGGGTGGTAGCACAGTGCTACAAGCATGTAGACTGATGCTGGGTTGTAGCCCAGTGTTACAAGCATGTAGACTGGTGCTGGGTGGTAGCACAGTGTTACAAGCATGTAGACTGGTGCTGGGTGGTAGCACAGTGTTACAAGCATGTAGACTGGTGCTGGGTGGTAGCACAGTGCTACAAGCATGTAGACTGGTGCTGGTTTGTAGTGTAGTTCTACAGTGCATGTAGACTGATGCTGGGTGGTAGTACAGTGCTACAAGCATGTAGACTGGTGCTGGGTGGTAGCACAGTGCTACAAGCATGTAGACTGGTGCTGGGTGGTAGCACAGTGTTACAAGCATGTAGACTGGTGCTGGGTGGTAGCACAGTGCTACAAGCATGTAGACTGGTGCTGGGTGGTAGCACAGTGCTACAAGCAGTAGACTGGTGCTGGAGTGGTAAGTACAGTGCTACAAGCATGTGAGACTGGTGCTGGGTGGTAGCACAGTGTTACAAGCATGTAGACTGGTGCTGGGTGGTAGCACAGTGCTACAAGCATGTAGACTGGTGCTGGTGGTAGCGACAGTGCTACAAGCATGCTAGACTGGTGCTGGGTGGAGCCACAGTGTTACAACGTAGACTGGTGCTGGGTGGTAGCACAGTGCTACAAGCATGTAGACTGGTGCTGGGTGGTAGTACAGTGCTCAAGCATGTAGACTGGTGCTGGGTGGTAGCACATTCTACAAGCATGTAGACTGGTGCTGGGTGGTAGCACAGTTCTACAAGCATGTAGACTGGGCTGTAGGTCCAGTGAGACTGAGAGTGTTACAAGCATGTAGACTGGTGCTGGGTGGTAGCACAGTGTTACAAGCATGTAGACTGGTGCTGGGTGGTAGCACAGTGTACAAGCATGTAGACTGGAGCTGGTGTAGGTAGTTCACAGTGCTGTTAACATCTCAAGCATGTAGACTGTCGGGGTGCACAGTGCTCAAGCATGTAGACTGGTGCTGGGTCAGGTAGTCACTTTAGTGGAATTTACAGCATGTAGACTGGTGTGTGGTCACAGTTACACAGATGTAGATGTGATGACACAGTGTACAAGCATGTAGACTGGTGCGGGGTGGTACAAGTGTACAAGCATGTAGACTGGCTGGTGGTAGCACAGTGTACAAGCATGTGACTGGTGCTGGTGGTGCACAGTGTACAAGCAGTAGACTGTGTTGGTGGTAGCACAGTGCTACAAGCATGTAGACTGGTGCTTGGGTGGGTGCACAGTCTTCAGCATGTACTGGTGCTGGTGGTAGTACAGTGCTCAGATGTAGACTGGTGTGGTGGTGCACAGTGCTACAAGCATGTAGACTGGTGCTGGGTGGTAGCACAGTGTACAAGCATGTAGACTGGTGTGGTGGTGCACAGTCACAGCATGTGACTGTGTGGTGGTAGCACAGTTCAAGCATGAGACTGTGCTGGGTGGTAGCACAGTGCTACAAGCATGTAGACTGGTGCTGGTGGTAGCACAGGTTACAAGCATGTAGACTGGTGTGGGTGGTAGCACATGCGCAGTGACTGGTGCGTGTAGCATCGCATGTAGACTGGTGTGGTGGCTAGCACAGGTGTCAAGCTGTGGAGCTGGTGTGGGTGGTAGCACAGTGCTACAAGCATGTAGACGGTGTGGTGGTAGACAGTGCCAAGCATGTAGCTGGTGCTGGTGGTAGCACATCCAGGTGTGGTGATGTCTGTCAGCATTACAGGTGGGTGGTGTCTGCTAGATCGCAGGTGTGGTGGTGTCTGCCACATGCAGGTGTGGTGGTGTCTGCCATCATCGCAGGGTGGTGGTGTCTGCAGCATTCAGGTGTGGTGGTGTCTGCAGCATCGAGGTGTGGTGGTGTCTGCCAGCATCGCAGGTGTGGTGGTGTCTGCCAGCATCACAGGTGTGGTGGTGTCTGCTATCATCGCAGGTGTGGTGGTGTCTGCCAGCATCGCAGGTGTGGTGGTGTCTGCCAGCATCGCAGGTGTGGTGGTGTCTGCCAGCATCACAGGTGTGGTGGTGTCTGCCAGCATCACAGGTGTGGTGGTGTCTGCCAGCATCACAGGTGTGGTGGTATCTGCTAACATCGCAGGTGTGGTGGTGTCTGCCAGCATCGCAGGTGTGGTGGTGTCTGTCAGCATCACAGGTGTGGTGGTGTCTGCCAGCATCGCATTTGTGGTGGTGTCTGCCAGCATCACAGGTGTGGTGGTGTCTGCCAGCATCACAGGTGTTGTGGTGTCTGCCAACATCGCAGGAGTGGTGGTGTCTGCCAGCATCACAGGTGTGGTGGTGTCTGCCAGCATCACAGGTGTGGTGGTGTCTGTCAGCATCACAGGTGTGGTGGTGTCTGCAGATAGTGGTGTGTCTGCCAGCATCACAGGTGGTGGTTCTGCAGCATACAGTTGTGGTGTGCAGTCACAGGTGTACTCACAGGTGCAGACACTCAGCTCCTTTCCCCGCCTCTTCACTGACCGCTACTGGGTCCTTCTCTCCCTGCTCCATGAGCTTTATCATACCTTGTCTTAAAGCTGTGTATGGTTCCTGCCTCCACTACATCTCTTGCTAGACTATTCCACTTCCTGACTACTATATGACTGAAGAAATACTTCCTAACATCCCTTTGACTCATCTGAGTCTTCAACTTCCAATTGTGACCTCTTGTTTCTGTGTCTCCTCTCTGGAACATCCTGTCTCTATCCACCTTGTCTATTCCCCGCAGTATTTTGTATGTCGTTAACATGTCTCCCCTAACCCTCCTGTCCTCCAGTGTTGTCAGACCGATTTCCCTTAACCTTTCTTCGTAGGACATTCCCCTTAGCTCTGGGACTAGTCTTGTTGCAAACCTCTGCACTTTCTCTAATTTCTTGACGTGCTTGAGCAGGTACGGGTTCCAAGCTGGCGCTGCATTCTCTAGTATGGGCCTGACGTACACGGTGTACAGTGTCTTGAAGAATTCCTTACTAAGGTATCGGAACGCTATTCTCAGGTTTGCCAGGCGCCCATATGCTGCAGCAGTTATCTGGTTGATGTGTGCTTCCGTAGACGTGCTTGGAGTTATACTCACCCCAAGATCTTTCTCCTTGAGCGAGGTTTGCAGTCTTTGGCCACCTAGCCTATACTCTGTCTGCGGTCTTCTTTGCCCTTCCCCGATCTTCATGACTTTGCATTGGCGGGGTTAAATTCGAGAAGCCAGTTGCTGGACCAGGTGTCCAGCCTGTCCAGGTCTCTTTGTAGTCCTGCCTGATCCTCATCTGATTTAATTCTCCTCATTAACTTCACATCATCTGCGAACAGGGACACTTCTGAGTCTATCCCTTCCATCATGTCATTCACATATACCAAGAATAGCACTGGTCCTAGGACTGACCCCTGTGGGATCCCCCTCGTCACAGGCGCCCACTGTGATACCTCATCACGTACCATGACCCGTTGTTGCCTCCCTGTCAGGTATTCTCTGATCCAATGCAGTGCCCTTCCTGTTATACACGCCTGATCCTCTAACTTCTGCACTAATCTCTTGTGAGGAAGTGTGTCGAAGACCTTCCTGCAGTCCTAGAAAATGCAGGTGTGGTGGTGTCTGCCAGCATCACAGGTGTGGTGGTGTCTGCCAGCATCACAGGTGTGGTGGTGTCTGCCAGCATCACAGGTGTGGTGGTGTCTCGCGTCACGCGCTGGGTGAGAGTTTACATTATTGTTATTAATAAACTTACAATATTTGTTCTCCCTGGAGTTATGGAGTTCCATCTTAAGTTTTGCTAATAATGTTAGACAGCTTATCACAACGACTATCGTGTCTTCTATGTTAATCTCAAACACTGGGATAACAGGAGAGACACTAAGGTGCTGGAGGTAGTAGTGATAGTTGCTGGGACGGGCACACCTGTTGACTGGGGTTCCACAAGGGTCAGTTCTAAGACCAGGATCGTTCCCTCATTCAATACTTACATATCATAATAGCTAAAATAATTTATTTCGTCGTCGGGGAATATTTACCTGTCGTCAGTTTCAAGGGTCACTACCACCGCGGCCCGGTCCCAGACCGAGCCCTTCGGTTGCTGGTGTGATCGTCCAGGCTGTTGACCAGCCGTGCATAGATCAACGTATGCACCACAGTCAGGATGATTAGGAACTGACCTGTGAAATCTATCAAGTTCCCTCTTGAAGACAACTATGGATTTGTTGTTAATTCTCCCTTACACATGGTATTGAAGAGTCTAGGGCCCCTTAACACTTTTTGAGTTTTCTCTTAGTGTACTCCTCGTGCCCCTGATTTTCATTAAGGATATTTTGCGGTGCCTGCAGTGCCTTTTGGTTTCACAACGAGTGCTTTCATTATTATTATTATAATCAAATAGAAGCGCTAAACCACAGGGGTCATACAGCAGAGTGCTTTCAAGGTGCAGGTTTTGTGTCAAGTCTCTCCAGAATTTTTCAGATGAAGATTATTTACCTGTCTCGCCCACGTTCAAGGAGTGCACTTCGAAGGAGTTCAGTCATTCCCGGTAATTCAATAATCTTCAATTTCGCCTGTCTTGAATGGGACCATTAGCATATAGCAACATTCCAGCCTAAAGAGAAATGATTTACAGAGTATCATTACTGGCTCAGCATTTGTTGTTTTGAAGGTTCTCGTTATCCATCCTGCCATTTTCCTTGGGGTTGTGATAACAATGTTATGATTCTTGAATATGAGATCCTCTGACATTATTGCCTCCATGTCCTTCATACTGGCCTTCCAGTCTTTATTTGCTCAATTTTTCCATAGTGGAGTAACAGAAATTTGTCTTCAATGAACACTATATTGTTATTGATGGCCCACTGGAAGACTACACCAGCGATGGCCCACTGGAAGACTACACCAGCGATGGCCCACTGGAAGACTACACCAGCGATGGCCCACTGAAAGACTACACCAGCGATGGCCCACTGGAAGACTACACCAGCGATGGCCCACTGGAAGACTACACCAGCGATGGCCCACTGAAGACTACACCAGCGATGGCCCACTGGAAGACTACACCAGCGATGGCCCACTGGAAGACTACACCAGCGATGGCCCACTGGAAGACTACACCAGCGATGGCCCACTGGAAGACTACACCAGCGATGGCCCACTGGAAGACTACACCAGCGATGGCCCACTGGAAGACTACACCAGCGATGGCCCACTGAAGACTACACCAGCGATGGCCCACTGGAAGACTACACCAGCGATGGCCCACTGGAAGACTACACCAGCGATGGCCCACTGAAGACTACACCAGCGATGGCCCACTGGAAGACTACACCAGCGATGGCCCACTGGAAGACTACACCAGCGATGGCCCACTGGAAGACTACACCAGCGATGGCCCACTGGAAGACTACACCAGCGATGGCCCACTGGAAGACTACACCAGCGATGGCCCACTGAAGACTACACCAGCGATGGCCCACTGAAGACTACACCAGCGATGGCCCACTGGAAGACTACACCAGCGATGGCCCACTGGAAGACTACACCAGCGATGGCCCACTGGAAGACTACACCAGCGATGGCCCACTGAAGACTACACCAGCGATGGCCCACTGAAGACTACACCAGCGATGGCCCACTGAAGACTACACCAGCGATGGCCCACTAGAAGACTACACCAGCGATGGCCCACTGGAAGACTACACCAGCGATGGCCCACTGGAAGACTACACCAGCGATGGCCCACTGGAAGACTACACCAGCGATGGCCCACTGGAAGACTACACCAGCGATGGCCCACTGAAGACTACACCAGCGATGGCCCACTGGAAGACTACACCAGCGATGGCCCACTGGAAGACTACACCAGCGATGGCCCACTGGAAGACTACACCAGCGATGGCCCACTGGAAGACTACACCAGCGATGGCCCACTGGAAGACTACACCAGCGATGGCCCACTGGAAGACTACACCAGCGATGGCCCACTGGAAGACTACACCAGCGATGGCCCACTGAAGACTACACCAGCGATGGCCCACTGGAAGACTACACCAGCGATGGCCCACTGGAAGACTACACCAGCGATGGCCCACTGGAAGACTACACCAGCGATGGCCCACTGGAAGACTACACCAGCGATGGCCCACTGGAAGACTACACCAGCGATGGCCCACTGGAAGACTACACCAGCGATGGCCCACTGGAAGACTACACCAGCGATGGCCCACTGGAAGACTACACCAGCGATGGCCCACTGGAAGACTACACCAGCGATGGCCCACTGGAAGACTACACCAGCGATGGCCCACTGGAAGACTACACCAGCGATGGCCCACTGGAAGACTACACCAGCGATGGCCCACTGGAAGACTACACCAGCGATGGCCCACTGGAAGACTACACCAGCGATGGCCCACTGGAAGACTACACCAGCGATGGCCCACTGGAAGACTACACCAGCGATGGCCCACTGGAAGACTACACCAGCGATGGCCCACTGGAAGACTACACCAGCGATGGCCCACTGGAAGACTACACCAGCGATGGCCCACTGGAAGACTACACCAGCGATGGCCCACTGGAAGACTACACCAGCGATGGCCCACTGGAAGACTACACCAGCGATGGCCCACTGGAAGACTACACCAGCGATGGCCCACTGGAAGACTACACCAGCGATGGCCCACTGGAAGACTACACCAGCGATGGCCCACTGGAAGACTACACCAGCGATGGCCCACTGGAAGACTCACCAGCGATGGCCCACTGGAAGACTACACCAGCGATGGCCCACTGGAAGACTACACCAGCGATGGCCCACTGGAAGACTACACCAGCGATGGCCCACTGGAAGACTACACCAGCGATGGCCCACTGGAAGACTACACCAGCGATGGCCCACTGGAAGACTACACCAGCGATGGCCCACTGGAAGACTACACCAGCGATGGCCCACTGGAAGACTACACCAGCGATGGCCCACTGGAAGACTACACCAGCGATGGCCCACTGGAAGACTACACCAGCGATGGCCCACTGGAAGACTACACCAGCGATGGCCCACTGGAAGACTACACCAGCGATGGCCCACTGGAAGACTACACCAGCGATGGCCCACTGGAAGACTACACCAGCGATGGCCCACTGGAAGACTACACCAGCGATGGCCCACTGGAAGACTACACCAGCGATGGCCCACTGGAAGACTACACCAGCGATGGCCCACTGGAAGACTACACCAGCGATGGCCCACTGGAAGACTACACCAGCGATGGCCCACTGGAAGACTACACCAGCGATGGCCCACTGGAAGACTACACCAGCGATGGCCCACTGGAAGACTACACCAGCGATGGCCCACTGAAGACTACACCAGCGATGGCAACTTGAACGAGTAAAGCGATGACACGGGCTATTATATGTGTCCGTCTGTCTGACTTACAGGATGGCACGGTGCTATATGTGTCTGTCTGTCTGACTAAGGATGCACACGGTGCTTATGGCCTCTGCAGACTACACAGGATGACACGGTGATATGTGTCTCTGTCTGCACTTAAGGATACACGGTGCTTTATGTGCTCTGTCTGTCTGACTTAAGATGACACGGTGTATTAGGGTCTCTTCTGTCGAGCTTAAGGATGACACGGTGCTATTATATGTGTCTCTGTCTGTCTGACTTAAAGATGACACGGTGCTATTATGTGTCTCTGTCTGTCTGACTTAAGGATGACACGGTGCTATTATGTGTCTCTGTCTGTCTGACTTAAGGATGACACGGTGCTATTATGTGTCTCTGTCTGTCTGACTTAAGGATGACACGGTGCTATTATGTGTCTCTGTCTGTCTGACTTAAGGATGACACGGTGCTATTATGTGTCTCTGTCTGTCTGACTTAAGGATGACACGGTGCTATTATGTGTCTCTGTCTGTCTGACTTAAGGATGACACGGTGCTATTATGTGTCTCTGTCTGTCTGACTTAAGGATGACACGGTGCTATTATGTGTCTCTGTCTGTCTGACTTAAGGATGACACGGTGCTATTATGTGTCTCTGTCTGTCTGACTTAAGGATGACACGGTGCTATTATGTGTCTCTGTCTGTCTGACTTAAGGATGACACGGTGCTATTATGTGTCTCTGTCTGTCTGACTTAAGGATGACACGGTGCTATTATGTGTCTCTGTCTGTCTGACTTAAGGATGACAGAAATAAGGATAATGAAAAGTGAAGAAGAATAAGGACTACGAGAATAACAAGGACAGACTACGAGAATGACAAGGACAGACTACAAGAATGGCAAGGACAGACTACAAGAATGGCAAGGACAGGCTACAAGAATGGCAAGGACAGACTACAAGAATGGCAAGGACAGACAACAAGAATGACAAGAACAGTTTACAAGGAAGGTCAGACAAAAGTTACAAACACTGGAGAAGGATACAGAAGACGGGATACCTGAGATGTGACACACTATCAATATTGACCAAGGAGAACCTACATAACACAGAACGTATCAGCGGGGATGGAGGGGAGAAGGGAGCACAGACCAGAGTCAGCAGCATGTGTGTTGCTGCTGCTGTTCTGTGCACTCACCGCTGCTATCAATGCCACAGCAGCCACAGCGGCTTGCACAAGTCCTGAGCAGTATGGTAATGTGTTACAGTGTTAGTGTGGTGGTGTACGTGCACACACACACAGACACAATATATGCAACGATGGCTGCAACCCGTGCATCAGGATCATGCTGGACTGATGCGGATCGTTGAAGCAGCGAGACCTTCACTTGTGATGGTTTTACCATGACGGCTGAGCCTGCTAGCATCTTCCTGCTTGATCCTGCCTCGCAACAGCAGGGAGGAAGCAGTAGCAGCAGCAGTATCAACAACAGTAACAGCAGCACTGTGTCTGGGTTGTAGTGTTGGATGTTGAGGTCTTCGTGATGTTTGTGATTATCCTGAGTCACGGTATAAATAGTATGTGAGATGGACAAATTGATGGAAGTTGGATTCAGACTGAATACCAGAACATTTTACTGCCAGTGTTTGAGTCCTCGGACCTTGATTACTCCAAATGTACACATGTGTAGGAAGGCACGAGCTTACATATGCAACACTGATGGGTTGAATCTTAGAGGTGCCCTCATTGTACGGGCCAGCAAGCATGCTGCAGTCCCCCTAAATTCTCAAGTTGCTGCGGTGGTTGTGGACGCTGCAGTAGTTGTGGACGCTGCGGTGGTTGTGGACGCTGCGGTGGTTGTGGACGCTGCGGTGGTTGTGGACGCTGCGGTGGTTGTGGACGCTGCGGTGGTTGTGGACGCTGCGGTGGTTGTGGACGCTGCGGTGGTTGTGGACGCTGCGGTGGTTGTGGACGCTGCGGTGGTTGTGGACGCTGCGGTGGTTGTGGACGCTGCGGTGGTTGTGGACGCTGCAGAAGTCAAATGAATGTTGTCCTTAAGCAGTAGTTGTGACGTATTACTGGCCACATGTCTGCCTGGGAAGACCTCATCTCTTGTTAGCTTGTTCCCCGTGTGTCGTGTCCAGGATGACACGACACAGTCGTGTCCAGGATGACACGACACAGTCGTGTCCAGGATGACACGACACAGTCATGTCCAGGATGACACGACACAGTCGTGTCCAGGATGACACGACACAGTCGTGTCCAGGATGACACGACACGGTCGTGTGTGAACACGACAAGCAACTAAAGTCGCATAAACATTTGAAGAATGTTTGTGTACAATCTTCCTCTAAGAAGCCAGGACTTGAGATACGGAAAGCTGAGTCTTAGAAAGAAACCTATGGTCCGTGTGGGTTTCCTGCACACTTGGCAGGTTACCTGTACACTGTGAAGGAGAATGTTGCTCCTGAGACCTGCGAAGAACCTTGCTCGGATCGAACCTGATTCATCTCCCATCTCCTCCCTCCCCAGGGTTGCTGTTTGACACTTGCGGGTTTAGCGCTTCCCCATGCACGCGATAACCCGATTTGCTTTAGGGTCAACGTAATTTAGGGTAGTGTGAGGGGTATTGGCCAAGGGTCGGGCCTGTTATCTGATGTCCGGACGCAGCTAATTAACTGATGGCTCGGTTAATTGGCACTTGTTGGCGATTAAGGTGAGAGCAGTTTAGTGATTGGTCAGATGTTGAGCGCACCCAGGTTCAAGCTGAGCTTCTGATTGGTCAGATGCTGGGAGAGCTCAGGTTTAAGCTGGGCTTCTGATTGGTCTCGTGTCTGCTGACGAAACAGATACAGGGAAAAGCTTGAAAGCTTAATTCACAAAGCTGCACAAAAGCTTTCTTCCTCACTGTCTGTGCCAACAATTATTTTTATTCAGAGTGAAGGATTTTTTTGATTTTGAAAGTCTGTAAATATATCCTGAAATGTAATATATCCTGGGATGTAATATATCCTGGGATGTAATATATCCTGGGATGTAATATATCCTGGGATGTAATATATCCTGGGATGTAATATATCCTGAGATGTAATATATCCTGGGATGTAATATATCCTGGGATGTAATATATCCTGGGATGTAATATATCCTGAGATGTAATATATCCTGGGATGTAATATATCCTGGGGTGTAATATATCCTGGGATGCAATATATCCTGAAATGTAATATATCCTGGGATGTAATATATCCTGGGATGTAATATATACTGGGATGTAATATATCCTGGGATGTAATATATCCTGGGATGTAATATATCCTGGGATGTAATATATCCTGGGATGTAATATATCCTGGGATGTAATATATCCTGGGATGTAATATATCCTGGGATGTAATATATCCTGGGATGTAATATATCCTGGGATGTAATATATCCTGGGATGTAATATATCCTGGGATGTAATATATCCTGGGATGTAATATATCCTGGGATGTAATATATCCTGGGATGTAATATATCCTGGGATGTAATATATCCTGGGATGTAATATATCCTGGAATGTAATATATCCTGGGATGTAATATATCCTGGGATGTAATATATCCTGGGATGTAATATATCCTGGGATGTAATATATCCTGGGATGTAATATATCCTGGGATGTAATATATCCTGAGATGTAATATATCCTGGGATGTAATATATCATGGGATGTAATATATCCTGGGATGCAATATATCCTGAGATGTAATATATCCTGGGATGTAATATATCCTGGGATGTAATATATCCTGGGATGTAATATATCCTGGGATGTAATAATACCTGGGATGTAATATATCCTGGGATGTAATATATCCTGGGATGTAATATATCCTGGGATGCAATATATCCTGAGATGTAATATATCTTGGGATGTAATATATCCTGGGATGTAATATATCCTGGGATGTAATATATCCTGTGATGTAATATATCCTGGGATGTAATATATCCTGGGATGTAATATATCCTGGGATGTAATATATCCTGGGATGTAATATATCCTGGGATGTAATATATCCTGAGATGTAATATATCCTGGGATGTAATATATCCTGGGATGTAATATATCCTGGGATGTAATATATCCTGAGATGTAATATATCCTGGGATGTAATATATCCTTGGTTGTAATATATCCTGGGATGTAATATATCCTGGGATGTAATATATCCTGGGATGTAATATATCCTGGGATGTAATATATCCTATAATGTAATATATCCTAGGATGTAATATATCCTGAGATGTAATATATCCTGGGATGTAATATATCCTGGGATGTAATATATCCAGGGATGTAATATATATCCTGGGATGTAATATATCCTGGGATGTAATATATCCTGGGATGTAATATATCCTGGGATGTAATATATCCTGGGATGTAATATATTGTCGTGTGGGTCTTGGGAGAGATATATAGGAGGTCAAAGATACTCCTTGTTGGATGGTTACGGTATATTTACAGTAATTAGAGGAGAGTCCAGCACACCTTCTGTCTCGCCTGTAGGTCTAACGTAGTGAGGCAGTCTGCCTATGATAGGCTGTGCACATGCGCTGAGCCTCTGACGTCAGCGGGTACCGTGACGTCACACGCAAAGGGACCAGCTTTATAAAGATACACTAAACAAGTGTATATATGATACTGACACGACAATATCCTGGGATGTAATATATCCTGATATGTAATATATCCTGAGATGTAATATATCCTGGGATGTAATATATCCTGATATGTAATATATCCTGAGATGTAATATACCCTGGGATGTAATATATCCTTTGTTGAAATATATTACCCAGGTGGAAGTACTTCCGGTACAGCTTCCGGTAAAATATGAAATTCACCTGACTGTACATAATGGGACAACCCTGCAGCGTTGACAACCCTGCAGAGTTGACAACCCTGCAGCGATGACAACCCTGCAGCGTTGACAACCCTGCAGAGTTGAAACCCTGCAGCGTTGACAACCCTGCAGCGTTGACAACCCTGCAGCGTTGACAACCCTGCAGCGTTGCACACTGTTACAAAGAGTGTTTGTGGATAGATGTTGCTCCAACAATAGTCGCAGATAATGTGGGAGGATAGATGTTGCTCCAACAATAGTCGCAGAAAATGTGGGAGGATAGATGTTGCTCCAACAATAGTCGCAGAGAATGTGGGAGGATAGATGTTGCTCCAACAATAGTCGCAGATAATGTGGGAGGATAGATGTTGCTCAACAATAGTCGCAGGTAATGTGGGAGGATAGATGTTGCTCCAACAATAGTCGCAGATAATGTGGGAGGATAGATGTTGCTCAACAATAGTCGCAGAGTAATGTGGAGGATAGATGTTGCTCCAACAATAGTCGCAGAAATGTGGGAGGATAGATGTTGCCCCAACAATAGTCGCAGAGTAATGTGGGAGGATAGATGTTGCCCCAACAATAGTCGCAGGAATGTGGGAGGATAGATGTTGCTCAACAATAGTCGCAGGAATGTGGGAGGATAGATGTTGCTCAACAATAGTCGCTGAGTAATGTGGGAGGATAGATGTTGCTCAACAATAGTCGCAGATAATGTGGGAGGATAGATGTTGCTCAACAATAGTCGCAGAAATGTGGAGGATAGATGTTGCTCCAACAATAGTCGCAGAGAATGTGGGAGGATAGATGTTGCTCCAACAATAGCCGCAGAGAATGTGGGAGGATAGATGTTGCTCCAACAATAGTCGCAGAGAATGTGGGAGGATAGATGTTGCTCCAACAATAGTTGGAGAGAGTGTGGGAGGATAGATGTTGCTCCAACAATAGTCGCAGAGAATGTGGGGTGATAGATGTTGCTCCAACAATAGCCGCAGGAATGTGGGAGGATAGATGTTGCTCCAACAATAGTCGCAGGTAATGTGGGAGGATAGATGTTGCTCCAACAATAGTCGCGATAATGTGGGAGGAAGATGTTGCTAGGTAAAAAATATCCAGATAATGTGGAGGTAATGTTGCTCCAACAATAGTCCTGTAATGTGGGATAGATGTTGCTCAACAATAGTCGCAGATAATGTGGGAGGATAGATGTTGCTCAACAATAGTCGAGAATGTGGAGGATAGATGTTGCTCCAACAATAGTCGGAAATGTGGGGATAGATGTTGCTCCAACAATAGCGCAGAGAATGTGGGGGATAGATGTTGCTCAACAATAGCGCAGGAATGTGGGAGGATAGATGTTGCTCAACAATAGCCGCAGAGAATGTGGGGATAGATGTTGCTCAACAATAGCCGAAGAATGTGGAGGATAGATGTTGCTCCAACAAAGCGCAGAGAATGTGGAGGATAGATTTGCTCCAACAATAGTCGCAGGAATGTGGGGGATAATGTTGCTCCAACAATAGTGAGAATGTGGGAGGATAGATGTTGCTCAACAATAGTCGCAGAAATGTGGGGGATAGATGTTGCTCAACAATAGCGCAGAGAATGTGGAGGATAGATTTTGCTCAACAATAGCGCAGAATGTGGGAGGATGTTGCTCAACAATAGTCCGGAGAATGTGGGGGTAGATGTTGCTCCAACAATAGTGCAGAGAATGTGGGAGGATAGATGTTGCTCAACAATGGCAGAAATGTGGGAGGATAGATGTTGCTCCAACAATAGCGCAGGTAATGTGGGAGGATAGATGTTGCTCAACAATAATCGCGAGAATGTGGGGGATAAATGTTGCTCCAACAATAGTCGCGATAATGTGGGAGGATAGATGTTGCTAACAATAGTCGCGATAATGTGGAGGATAGATGTTGCTCAACAATAGCCGCAGGTAATGTGGAGGATAGATGTTGCTCAACAATAGTCGCGAATGTGGAGGATAGATGTTGCTCAACAAATCGCGATAATGTAGGATAGATGTTGCTCAACAAAGTCGCGATAATGTGGGAGATAGATGTTGCTCCAACAATAGCGCAGTAATGTGGAGGATAGATGTTGCTCAACAATAGTCGCAGTAATGTGGGAGGATAGATGTTGCTCAACAATAGTCGCGATAATGTGGAGGTAGATGTTGCTCAACAATAGCGCAGGAATGTGAGGATAGATGTTGCTCCAACAATAGTCGCGGTAATGTGGGAGGATAGATGTTGCTCAACAATAGTCGCAGTAATGTGGAGGATAGATGTTGCTCCAACAATAGTCGCAGATAATGTGGAGGATAGATGTTGCTCCAACAATAGTCCAGGAATGTGGGAGGATAGATGTTGCTCAACAATAGTCGCAGATAATGGGAGGAAGATGTTGCTCAACAATAGTCGCAGAAATGTGGGAGGATAGATGTTGCTCCAACAATAGTCGCAGAGAATGTGGGAGGATAGATGTTGCTCCAACATGCCGAATGTGGAGGATAGATGTTGTCAACAATAGTCGCAGAAATGTGGGAGGATAGATTTGCTCCAACAATAGTCAGAAATGTGGAGGATAGATGTTGCTCAACAATAGTCGCGAAATGTGGGATAGATGTTGCTCCAACAATAGTCAGAAATGTGGGAGGATAGATGTTCTCAACAATAGTCGCAGGAATGTGGGAGGTAGATGTTGCTCAACAATAGTCGCAGAATGTGGAGGATAGATTTGCTCAACAATAGTCGCAGGTAATTGGGAGGATAGATGTTGCTCAACAATAGTGCAGGAATGTGGGAGGATAATGTTGCTCCAACAATAGTCGCAGAGAATGTGGAGGATAGATTTGCTCCAACAATAGTCGCGGTAATGTGGAGGATAGATGTTGCTCAAAATAGTCGCGATAATGTGGGAGGATAGATGTTGCTCCAACAATAGTCGCAGAATGTGGAGGATAGATGTTGCCAACATTAGTCGCAAATGTGGAGGATAGATGTTGCTCCAACAATAGTCGCAGAAATGTGGGAGGATAGATTTGCTCAACAATAGTCGCAGAATGTGGAGGATAGATGTTGTCAACAATAGTCGCAGGTAATGTGGAGGATAGATGTTGCTCAACAATAGTCGCGATAATGTGGGAGGATAGATGTTGCTCAAAATAGTCGCAGTAATGTGGGAGGATGATGTTTCAACAATAGTCGCAGGAATGTGGGAGGATGATGTTGCTCCAACAATAGTCGCAGAATGTGGAGGATAGATGTTGCTCAACAATAGTCGCGTAATGTGGAGATAGATGTTGCTCAAAATAGTCGCAGTAATGTGGAGGATAGATGTTGCTCAACAATAGTCAGGAATGTGGGAGGATGATTTGCTCAACAATAGTCGCAGAATGTGGAGGATAGATGTTGCTCAACAATAGTCGCAGAGAATGTGGGAGATAGATGTTGCTCAACAATAGTGCAGAGAATGTGGAGGATAGATTGCTCAACAATAGTCGCAGGAAGTGGAGATAGATGTTGCTCAACAATAGTCGAGGAATGTGGGATAGATGTGCTCCAACAATAGTCGCAGGAATGTGGAGGAATGTTGCTCAACAATAGTGCAGTTGGGTAGTGTTGTCAACAATAGTCGAATGTGGGAGGATAGATGTTGCTCAACAATAGTCGCAGGTAATGTGGAGGATAGATGTTGCTCAACAATAGTCGCAGGTAATGTGGGAGGATAGATGTTGCTCCAACAATAGTCGCAGGTAATGTGGGAGGATAGATGTTGCTCCAACAATAGTCGCAGGTAATGTGGGAGGATAGATGTTGCTCCAACAATAGTCGCAGGTAATGTGGGAGGATAGATGTTGCTCCAACAATAGTCGCAGGTAATGTGGGAGGATAGATGTTGCTCCAACAATAGTCGCAGATAATGTGGGAGGATAGATGTTGCTCCAACAATAGTCGCAGAGAATGTGGGAGGATAGATGTTGCTCCAACAATAGTCGCAGGTAATGTGGGAGGATAGATGTTGCTCCAACAATAGTCGCAGGTAATGTGGGAGGATAGATGTTGCTCCAACAATAGTCGCAGGTAATGTGGGAGGATAGATGTTGCTCCAACAATAGTCGCAGAGAATGTGGGAGGATAGATGTTGCTCCAACAATAGTCGCAGAGAATGTGGGAGGATAGATGTTGCTCCAACAATAGTCGCAGGTAATGTGGGAGGATAGATGTTGCTCCAACAATAGTCGCAGAGAATGTGGGAGGATAGATGTTGCTCCAACAATAGTCGCAGAGAATGTGGGAGGATAGATGTTGCTCCAACAATAGTCGCAGGTAATGTGGGAGGATAGATGTTGCTCCAACAATAGTCGCAGGTAATGTGGAGGATAGATGTTGCTCCAACAATAGTCGCAGGTAATGTGGGAGGATAGATGTTGCTCCAACAATAGTCGCAGGTAATGTGGGAGGATAGATGTTGCTCCAACAATAGTCGCAGGTAATGTGGGAGGATAGATGTTGCTCCAACAATAGTCGCAGGTAATGTGGGAGGATAGATGTTGCTCCAACAATAGTCGCAGGTAATGTGGGAGGATAGATGTTGCTCCAACAATAGTCGCAGGTAATGTGGGAGGATAGATGTTGCTCAACAATAGTCGCAGGTAATGTGGAGGATAGATGTTGCTCCAACAATAGTCGCAGGTAATGTGGGAGGATAGATGTTGCTCCAACAATAGTCGCAGGTAATGTGGGAGGATAGATGTTGCTAGCAAGAAAAGATAAAGATAAAGATTTTATATCTTTGCAAGGTTTCAAAGTGTATTTACAATTTTAATAAGTTAGTACACAGCACATGCCGGGCAACCGGGCATACCGGCAAAGGCACACGGGCACACCGGGCATACCGGCAACCGGGCACGGCACACGGCACACCGGGCACACCGGGCATACCGGGCAAACCGGGCACACACCGGGCACACCGGGCACACCGGGCACACCAGGCACACCGGGCACACCGGGCACACCGGGCACGGGCACACCGGGCACACCGGGCACACCGGGCACACCGGCACACGGGCAACCGGCACACCGGGCACACCGGGCACACCGGGAACGGGCACACCGGGCACACGGGCACACCGGGCACACCGGGCATACCGGGCACACCGGGCACACCGGGCACACCAGGCACACCGGGCACAACGGGCACATCGGGCACACCGGGCATACCGGGCACACTGGGCACACCGGGCACACCGGGCACACCGGGCACACCGGGCAACGGCACACCAGGGCACACTGGGCACACGGGCACACACGGGCACACCGGGCACACCGGGCACACCGGGCACACCGGGCACACCGGGCATACGGCACACCGGGCACACCGGGCACACCGGCACACCGGGCACACGGGCACACCGGGCACACCGGGCACACACCGGGCACACCGGGCATACCGGGCACACCGGGCACACCGGGCAAACCGGGCACACCGGGCACACACGGGCACACGGGCACACCGGCAACTGGGCACACCGGGCACACACCGGGCACACTGGGCACACCGGGCACACACCGGGCACACTGGGCACACCGGGCACACACGGGCACACCGGGCACACCGGGCACACACCGGGCACACCGGGCATACCGGGCACACCGGGCATACCGGGCACACCGGGCACACCGGGCATACCGGGCACACCAGGCACACCGGGCACACCGGGCACACCGGCACACCGGGCACACCGGGCACACCGGGCACACCGGGCATACCGGGCACACCGGGCAGAATTGGGAACACTGAGCATAATTCCATGTTTTTGTGCCCCTCACCCCCCTCTCCCCCCCTCACCCCCCCTCCCTCTCATACACACAACTAACAGACGCTGCATATTTCTGCACATGTCTGGTTCATGTTGGTGCACACCACATATTATGATATGACTTCAATGAACCCCGAGGTTTACATGCCTGTGCACCACAATGAACCCCGAGGTTCACGTGCCTGTGCCCCACAATGAACCCCGAGGTTCACGTGCCTGTGCACCACAATGAACCCCGAGGTTCACGTGCCTGTGCCCCACAATGAACCCCGAGGTTCACGTGCCTGTGCACCACAATGAACCCCGAGGTTCACGTGCCTGTGCACCACAATGAACCCCGAGGTTCACGTGCCTGTGCCCCACAATGAACGCCGAGGTTCACGTGCCTGTGCACCACAATGAACGCCGAGGTTCACGTGCCTGTGCACCACAATGAACCCCGAGGTTCACGTGCCTGTGCCCCACAATGAACCCCGAGGTTCACGTGCCTGTGCACCACAATGAACGCCGAGGTTCACGTGCCTGTGCACCACAATGAACGCCGAGGTTCACGTGCCTGTGCACCACAATGAACGCCGAGGTTCACGTGCCTGTGCACCACAATGAACGCCGAGGTTCACGTGCCTGTGCACCACAATGAACCCCGAGGTTCACGTGCCTGTGCACCACAATGAACCCCGAGGTTCACGTGCCTGTGCACCACAATGAACCCCGAGGTTCACGTGCCTGTGCACCACAATGAACCCCGAGGTTCACGTGCCTGTGCACCACAAATCCATCTTATGAACTGTGGTGACTAGTTTATTGTTTACCACATATCTGCGTCACTGTGAAGCAGCACAGTGACACAGACCATCCTTCAACAACAGTGACACGGGCCCGGGTTCGATTCCCGGCGGGGCGGAAACATTTCGAAGTGTTTCCTTACACGCACACACACACACACACACACACACACACACACACAAGCTCATGGCGCAGGGAGAGTGACCCAGTAGCGGCCAGTGAAGAGGCGGGGCCAGGAGCTATGTCTCGACCCCTGCAACCACAACTAGGTGAGTACAACTAGGTGAGTACACACACACACACATGCAACAGGCCTAGTGTCTAATCGACATATGCCTAGGACAAAATGGTAACCAAAAGTCATAGATCATCCTCCTATATAATAATAATAATAATAATAATAATAATAATAATAATAATAATAATAATAATAATAATAATAATAATAATAATAATAATAATATATTTATTTGTTTACTACAAGTACATGTACAAGGTATACAGTCCTAGCTGACATCAGTGACATACTACTATATAGAAAGTCACTTGTTATGCTGAGCATTTCGTGCAAATTAGGTCAGTTTTGTCCCAGGATGCGACCCACACCAGTTGACTAACACCCAGGTACCCATTTTACTGATGGGTGAATATAGACAACCAGTGTAAGGAAACACGCGCAGTGTTTCTACCCTCGCCGGGAATCGAACCCGGAACCTCGCCGTGTGAAGCGAGAGCTTTAGCCACAGATCTAGTGTTCCTATTTGAGGCTGTAATCAGAGATGGTATCAACCACCATTATTTAGCTCATAAATGCCATAATTATTTTCTTTTCATAGCATCAGAGGCTGATATTTATCAGTACCCAGAACAACAACCCACAGGTCAAGATGTCAAACATACTAAGTCAGACCTGGCCACTGGGAAGAAAACAGTCATGAAGAACAATGCAGTGAAGTAACAAAGCTCCATATACCAAGAAAATCCATATTGAATGCTGCTTATTGTAGCTATCTGTTCGACATGCACGAGGCCTGGTCATGGACCCCTGGAACACCCTCGAACACCCTCCAGGAACACCCTCCAGGAACACCCTCCAGATTAGGACTTCTCTTCTGTTGCTATGTCACTCGCCTGAAGACCAGAGATATTCGATCCATCTCTTTGTAATGTGGATTATTCAGATATAATTCTACAAAGGAAAACTGTGGGACTGCGGCACCGCACTCCCACAGTTTCACGTCTGCCAGTTGTCATGGGTGACGAAGGTCGTTGGATCAGTGATAACTTACCTATCCGATCATTGACTCTCATGTGCAGTCATCGGTCACCAAATCTGTGTTTTCGGCCAGAGGAATGGAGTGCTTCAATATTCGTCTTTAAATGTTAATGAAGGCATTGAGAGCCTAGAGTGAGCACCTCCTCCAGGCTCTCAAGAGTGCCTTCACAATGCACTAATTGCGCTCCGAAAGAACACGCTGGGAGAGTAAAAAAAATATATATGTCACATTTTTGCACATATCGTGAAGTGGGCGAGGCAGTGCGAGCCTCCACACCTCCAGGAGACTAGGGATTGGTCACCCTCGTATGAGCGAGGCAGTGCGAGCCTCCACACCTCCAGGAGACTAGGGACTGGTCACCCTCGTATGAGCGAGGCAGTGCGAGCCTCCACACCTCCAGGAGACTAGGGACTGGTCACCCTCGTATGAGCGAGGCAGTGCGAGCCTCCACACCTACAGGAGACTAGGGACTGGTCACCTTCGTATGAGCGAAGTAGTGCGAGCCTCCACACCTACAGGAGACTAGGGACTGGTCACCTTCGTATGAGCGAAGTAGTGCGAGCCTCCACACCTACAGGAGACTAGGGACTGGTCACCCTCGTATGAGCGAAGTAGTGCGAGCCTCCACACCTCCAGGAGACTAGGGACTGGTCACCTTCGTATAAGCGAGGCAGTGCGAGCATCCACACCTCCAGGAGACTAGGGACTGGTCACCTTCGTATAAGCGAGGCAGTGCGAGCCTCCACACCTCCAGGAGACTAGGGACTGGTCACCTTCGTATGAGCGAAGTAGTGCGAGCCTCCACACCTCCAGGAGACTAGGGACTGGTCACTTTCGTATAAGCGAGGCAGTGAGAGCCTCCACACCTCCTGGAGACTAGGGACTGGTCACCTTCGTATAAGCGAGGCAGTGCGAGCCTCCACACCTCCAGGAGACTAGGGACTGGTCACCTTCGTATAAGCGAGGCAGTGAGAGCCTCCACACCTCCTGGAGACTAGGGACTGGTCACCCTCGTATGAGCGAGGCAGTGCGAGCCTCCACCAGGTGTGGTGGGTACATACACGCTTGCATGTGTGGTGGAGAGTACATACACCTGGCATGAGTGGGATCATACTCGCTGATGGTGGTGGAGAGCACACACACGCTGGCAGTGTGCTGGGATGTCATACCTCGCTGACAGGTGTGTTGGTGAGTCATACACGCTGCAGGTGTGTTGAGATTACATACACGCTGGCAAGTGGTTCGAGATAAACACGCTGGCAGGTGTGTGGAAGCCATACACGCTGGCAGGTGTGTTGAGGTACTATACGATGGCAGGTGTGTTGGTGAGTACAACACGCTGGCAGGTGTGTTGAGAGTACATACAGGCCTGGCAGGTGTGTTGAGAGTCAACACGCTGGCAGGTGTAGGGGAAAGACATCACGCTGGCAGGTGTGTTGAGACACTACACGCTGACAGGTGTGGTGGAGAGTACATACACGCTGGCAGGTGTGTTGGAGAGTACATACACGCTGGCAGGTGTGTTGGAGAGTACATACACGCTGGCAGGTGTGTTTGAGAGTACATACACGCTGGCATGTGTGTTGGAGAGTACATACACGCTGACAGGTGTGTTGGTGAGTACATACACGCTGGCAGGTGTGTTGGAGAGTACATACACGCTGGCAAGTGTGTTGGAGAGTAAATACACGCTGGCAGATGTGTTGGAGAGTACATACACGTTGGCAGGTGTGTTGGAGAGTACATATACGATGGCAGGTGTGTTGGTGAGTACATACACGCTGGCTGGTGTAGTGGAAAGTACATACACGCTGGCAGGTGTGTTGGAGAGCACATACACGCTGACAGGTGTGTTGGAGAGTACATACACGCTGGCAGGTGTGTTGGAGAGTACATACACGCTGACAGGTGTGTTGGAGAGTACATACACGCTGGCATGTGTGTTTTAGAGTACATACACGCTGGCAGGTGTGTTGAGAGTACATACACGCTGGCAGGTGTGTTGGAGATACATACACGCTGGCAGGTGTGTTGGAGAGTACATACACGCTGGCAGGTGTGTTGGAGAGTACATACACGCTGGCAGGTGTGTTGGAGAGTACATACACGCTGGCAGGTGTGTTGGAGAGTACATACACGCTAGCATGTGTGGTGGAGAGTACATACACGCTGGCAGTGTGTGGAGAGTACATACATGCTGGCAGGTGTGTTGGAGAGTACATACACGCTGGCAGTGTGTGTTGGAGAGTACATACACGCTGGCAGGTGTGTTGGAGAGTACATACACGCTGGCAGGTGTGTTGGAGAGTACATACACGCTGGCAGGTGTGTTGGAGAGTACATACACGCTGGCAGGTGTGGGGAGAGTACATACACGCTGGCAGGTGTGTTGGAGAGTACATACACGCTGGCATGTGTGTTTTAGAGTACATACACGCTGGCAGGTGTGTTGTAGAGTACATACACGCTGGCAGGTGTGTTGGAGAATACATACACGCTGGCAGGTGTGTTGGAGAGTACATACACGCTGGCAGGTGTGTTGGAGAGTACATACACGCTGGCAGGTGTGTTGGAGAGTACATACACGCTGGCAGGTGTGTTGGAGAGTACATACACGCTAGCATGTGTGGTGGAGAGTACATACACGCTGGCAGGTGTGGGGAGAGTACATACATGCTGGCAGGTGTGTTGGAGAGTACATACACGCTGGCAGGTGTGTTGGAGAGTACATACACGCTGGCAGGTGTGTTGGAGAGTACATACACGCTGGCAGGTGTGTTGGAGAGTACATACACGCTGGCAGGTGTGTTGGAGAGTACATACACGCTGGCAGGTGTGGGGAGAGTACATACACGCTGGCAGGTGTGTTGGAGAGTACATACACGCTGGCAGGTGTGGGGAGAGTACATACACGCTGGCATGTGTGTTGGAGAGTACATACACGCTGGCATGTGTGTTGGAGAGTACATACACGCTGGCAGGTGTGGGGAGAGTACATACACGCTGGCAGGTGTGTTGGAGAGTACATACACGCTGGCAGGTGTGTATCAACCATGACACTAATGAAGCTTCAGCTTCAGGGCCCCTAATCCTGGAGGGGCCCCACAAACGACTTAAAAAATTGTGGGTCTACTGTATGAGAAGGGATTGCGAAGGGGCCCTAATAACAGTTCAAGTTTCAGGGCTCCAAAAATGTAGGTCCACCACTGGTTGTGGTGGAGATCAAATAACTGCAACTTTCTGACTGTGTCAGAACATTGAACAACCATCAACACAAATCTACTAGCTGTTGAAATGCTGTCCCCAACGCCCACTTCCCAACAACCAGCCTTCCCCAATACTCAGCTTCCCCAACACGCAGCCTTCCCCAATACCCAGCTTTCCCCAACACCCAGCCTTCCCTAACACCCCACCTCCCCAACACCCAGTATTTCCCCCTCCCTCTCCCCAAACAATGATATTGAACACTGACTCATTCTAATTGTCCTTCACTCAACCCTTCCCTTCCCTTCCCTTATCGCTCCTTCATTATTCACTTCCCTCTTCCTCTTTCCCTTCCCTCTCCTTTATTTTCCACTCTGTATCAGGTGAGAGTTGTGGGAAGCATCCTGGAGTTGGGTAGTGTACTATATACACGACTGACCCTGTAAAGTGTTGTGGGAGGCATCCTGGAGTTGGGTAGTGTGCTATATACACGACTGCCCTGTAAAGTGTTGTGGAGGCTCCTGGAGTTGGTAGTGTCTATAACGACTGCCCTGTAAAGTGTTGTGGAGCATCCTGGGTTGGGTAGTGTACTATATACGCGACTGACCCTGTAAAGTGTTGTGGGAGGCATCCTGGAGTTGGGTAGTGTGCTATATACACGACTGACCCTGTAAAGTGTTGTGGGAGGCTTCCTGGAGTTGAGTAGTGTGCTATATACACGACTGTCCCTGTAAAGTGTTGTGGGAGGCATCCTGGAGTTGGGTAGTGTGCTATATACACGACTGACCCTGTAAAGTGTTGTGGAGGCATCCTGAGTTGGTAGTGTGCTATACGACTGACCCTGTAAGTGTTGGAGGCATCCTGGAGTTGTGTGCTATATACACGACTGACCCTGTAAAGTGTTGTGGGAGGCATCCTGGAGTTGGGTAGTGTGCTATATACACGACTGTCCTGTAAAGTGTTGTGGGAGGCATCCTGGAGTTGGATTGTGTGCTATATACACGACTGTTCCTGTAAAGTGTTTTGGGAGGCATCCTGGAGTTGGGTAGTGTACTATATACACGACTGACCCTGTAAAGTGTTGTGGGAGGCATCCTGGAGTTGGGTAGTGTACTATATACACGACTGTCATGTAAAGTGTTGTGGGAGGCATCCTGGAGTTGGATTGTGTGCTATATACACGACTGACCCTGTAAAGTGTTTTGGGAGGCATCCTGGAGTTGGGTAGTGTGCTATGTACACGACTGACCCTGTAAAGTGTTGTGAGAGGCATCCTGGAGTTGGGTAGTGTGCTATTACACGACTGACCCTGTAAAGTGTTGTGGGAGGCATCCTGGAGTTGGGTAGTGTGCTATGTACACGACTGACCCTGTAAAGTGTTGTGAGAGGCATCCTGGAGTTGGGTAGTGTGCTATGTACACGACTGACCCTGTAAAGTGTTGTGGGAGGCATCCTGGAGTTGGGTAGTGTGCTATGTACACGACTGACCCTGTAAAGTGTTGTGGGAGGCATCCTGGAGTTGGGTAGTGTGCTATATACACGACTGACCCTGTAAAGTAACGCAACTTGTAAATAAACTGAGAAAAGATAACGAGTCTTTATTTGGTAAATCAAAGACAGGTAGACTGATCAAGACGTTATTAAAACTGATCTCTTGCACAGAACTTCAGCACATTTCACACAGAACTTGACACTTCAGCTGACAGGGGATGCTGGGTCAGGTGACAGGGAATGCTGGGTAAAGTGACAGGGAAGGCTGGGTCAGGTGACAGGGGATGCTGGGTCAGGTGACAGGGAAGGCTGGGTCAGGTGACAGGGGATGCTGGGTCAGCTGACAGGGAAGGCAGGGTCAGGTGACAGGGAAGGCAGGGTCAGGTGACAGGGAATGCTGGGTCAGCTGACAGGGGATGCTGGGTCAGGTGACAGGGAAGGCTGTTTCAGGTGACAGGGAAGGCTGGGTCAGGTGACAGGGAAGGCTGGGTCAGGTGACAGGGGATGCTGGGTCAGGTGACAGGAAGGCTGGGTCAGGTGACAGGTAGAAGGCTGGGTCAGGTGACAGGGAAGCTGGTCAGGTGACAGGGAAGGCTGGCAGGTGCAGGACTAGGTGACAGGGAAGGCTGGGTCAGGTGACAGGAAGGAGGCTGGACAGGAACTGGTCAGGTGACAGGGAGGCTGGGTCAGGTGACAGGGAAGGCTGGGTCAGGTGACAGGGAATGCTGGGTCAGGTGACAGGGAAGGCTGGGTCAGGTGACAGGGAAGGCTGGTTCAGGTGACAGGGAAGGCTGGGTCAGGTGACAGGGAAGGCTGGGTCAGGTGACAGGGAAGTGCTGGGTCAGGTGACAGGGAAGGCTGGGTCAGGTGACAGGGAAGGCTGGGTCAGGTGACAGGGAGGCTGGGTCAGGTGACAGGGAAGGCTGGGTCAGGTGACAGGGAAGGCTGGGTCAGGTGACAGGGGAGGCTGGGTCAGGTGACAGGGAAGGCTGGGTCAGGTGACAGGGATGCTGGGTCAGGTGACAGGGAAGGCTGGGTCAGTGACAGAAGGCTGTCAGGTGACAGGGAAGGTAGGTCAGGTGACAGGGAAGCTGGTCAGGTGACATAGAAGGCTGGTCAGGTGACAGGGAAGGCTGGTCAGGTGACAGGGAAGGCTGGGTCAGGTGACAGTAAGGCTGGGTCAGGTGACAGGGAAGCTGGGTCAGGTGACAGGGAAGGCTGGGTCAGGTGACAGGGAAGGCTGGGTCAGGTGACAGGGAAGGCTGGGTCAGGTGACAGGGAAGGCTGGGTCAGGTGACAGGGAAGGCTGGTAGGGAGCGTCAGGTGACAGGAGACGAGCTGACAGGAGCTGCAGGTGACAGGAAGGCTGGGTCAGCTGACAGGGAAGGCTGGGTCAGGTGACAGGGGAGGCTTGGTCAGGTGACAGGGAAGGCTGGGTCAGGTGACAGGGGAGGCTGAGTCAGGTGACAGGAGAGGCTGGGTCAGGTGACAGGGGAGGCTGGGTCAGGTGACAGGGGAGGCTGGGTCAGGTGACATGGAAGGCTGGGTCAGGTGACAGGGAAGGCTGGGTCAGGTGACAGGGGAGGAACTTGAAAGTATAATTAATATAAGTTCCATAGTGGGCTGTGGGGAGCTGAAAGTTAACTGATGGTGACGCAGGGTGGGTCAGTGGGTGGATCAGTGGGTGGGTCAGTAGGTGGATCAGTGGGTGGATCAGTGGGTGGGTCAGTAGGTTGATAAGTGGGTTGATTAGTGGGTGGATCAGTGGGTGGATCAGTGGGTGGATCATTGGGTGGGTCAGTGGGTGGATCAGTGGGTGGATCAGTGGGAGGATCAGTGGGTGCGTTAGTAAGTGGATCAGTGGGTGGGTCAGTGGACCTAAACACCTGCAGGGGTAGAATGACCCAGAACACTGTTCTGACTGCACATGTGTTTGAGAGGTGTTTAGTGACACCTTCAAGACACTTTCGCCTGTTGCTGTTAGTCTTCAATAATTAACTACGCTTAACTACAGTTCATTATGCAGGTGCTAACTGTGTTAGCTCTACATGCACATGTGTCATGTTGGATCTGTGTTCTGGAATCACTGTCTCTCTCACTCACATAGCTTTGTCGCAGCCAGAACATTTACAGTGTAAACTGTCCGTATACCTGGAGTATACCTGGAGAGGGTTTCGGGGGGTCAACGCCCCCGCGGATCGAACTGTGGCCAGACGTCGCAACATGAGATGCCTTAAATCATTTTGCAAGCATTATGGCTTCCTCTGTATTGATTTTTTCATAGGATTTGTGATGCCGTGAGGGCGATATCTAGCTGTTGACTTCTAACCTTCTCCCTGGCAGAACCAAGAATGTTGGCAACCTGCTGCACACTTATAAGACGCTATAATGACCAAGTTTCAAGGTGGTAAAGTTGTCCTGGTTATGACAGCATCGTCTTACAAGAACTTACGCTGATTTGATAATTAAGTAAGGCCATCTTTCTTGATCAGTTTACTGTGTGTTTTGTATTTCGTGAGTTATAAGCATTAAGAAGCAACATGTGCAGGACAGGAGTCATTAGTCAACTCATCTATGATCAACTGAACGAATTGTTCAACTTTGCTAAACTGGTCCTTGAACTGATTCAGGTTGCACTAAGCAGGAGCTAAAAGACTGGTGATGTAAGTAGGTGAGGTAGTTGTGTCTACCAGAGAGATGGTTGAGTGCACTAGGGAGAGATGGTTGAGTGCACTAGGGAGAGATGGTTGAGTGCACTAGAGAGAGATGGTTGAGTGCACTAGAGAGAGATGGTTGAGTGCACTAGGGAGAGATGGTTGAGAGTACTAGAGAGAGAGTGTTGAATGTACTAGAGGGAGAAGGTTAAGTGTGCTAGAGATATGGCTGAGTGCACTAGAGCGAGATGTACAAGAATGGTATACAATACCGACAATATGAAATATTTCATATTGTAGGTATTGTATACCATTCTTGTACAACCTGTCACACACTGCAACATCATGGAATCTTGATTCTGAGGACCTGTACATAACCTTCTTCACGGCAACGACGACGACTACTACAACTAACCCATCTCTTTGGGTATGACCTACTTCCACTGGGGAATCCCGCCTACCAGTGACTATGCCCTCGTCTGCTACCCGTCCCTTTCCACCTGACGTTAGTATATAAGCGCCAGCCTCCTTGCCTCTGCTCCAGTAACTCAACGACTTCGGTGCTGTTCACACCACTCCAAGGCCGAGGCACTGATTACCTCATCTTTTGTATATAGTTCTACTGTCTTCATATAATGTCCTAGAATTTGTACTGATAAAGCCACTGGATGGTGAAACGTCTACAATAAAGATACCCAGATGTCGCACATGTGTCTTTATTTCATAGAGGGAGATAGTTGAGTGTACTAGAGAGAGAGAGAATTGAGTGTACTAGAGAGAGAGAGAGAGAGAGAGAGTTGAGTGTACTAAAGAGAAAGAGAGAGTTGAATATACTAGAGAGAGAGAGAGTTGAGTGTACTAGAAAGAGAGAGAGTTGATTGTACTAGAGAGAGAGAGAGAGAGAGAGAGAGAGAGAGAGAGAGGAGAGAGAAGTTGATGTACTAGAGAGAGAGAGAGTTGAATGTACTAGAGAGAGAGAGAGAGTTGAATGTACTAGAGAGAGAGAGAGAGTTGAGTGTACTAGAGAGAGAGAGAGTTGAGTGTACTAGAGATATGGTTGAGTGTATTTCCTCTATAGCGTCACTCCACAAAGGTGACAGTAAAGAAACACCAAAGAATTATAGACCGATGGAACTAACATCTCACATCATATTTTTTTTTTCAAAAAGGTTCTAAGAAACAAGATCGCGAAGCACTTGGACACCCAACACTTGCACAACCCAGGACAGCACGGGTTTAGAGCAGGTCGCTCCTGCCTCTCACAACTACTGGACCACTATGACATGGTCTTGGCTGCACTGGAGGGTAAACAGGATGCAGATGTCGTATACACAGACTTTGCGAAAGCCTTCGACAAGTGCGATCATAGTGTAATAGCACACTAAATGCGTGATAAAGGAATAACCGGAAAAAATGGATAGATGGATCTATATCTTCCTAACAAAAAGAACACAAAGAGTAATCGTAAACAAAGTCATATGCGGCTACAGTGAAAAGTACTGTTCCACAAGGCACAGTACTCGCCCTAATTCTTTTCCTTATCTTCGTATCAGACATAGACGGAGATAAAAACCATAGCAACGTTTCTTCCTTTCCTGAGAATACTAGAATTTGCCTGAGTTTCCTCCATTGAGGACACTGTAAATATTCAAGCAGATATAAACCAAGTCTTCCAGTTAGCCGAAGAATATAATATGATGTTCAATGAAGACAAATTCCAGCTGCTCTGTTAGGGAAAATTTAAGGAAATGAAAGTTAAAACGGAATATAAAATAAATTCTAACCACACAAGAGAGCAAAAAACTAATGTGAAGGACTTAGGAGTGATAATGTTAGAGGATCTCACCTTCAAAAACCACAATAATGTCATTATTACAACTGTGAGGAAAATGATACGATGGATAATGAGAACCTTCAAAACAAGGAATGCAAAGAGAATGATGACCCTCTTTAAGTCACTTGTTCTATCTAGGCTGGAATACTACTGCATACTAACACCCCATTCACTTATAAGTTCAGTAAAGCATCTAAGTTACTGGGAACGTTGGAAGGCCCTTGACCTGTGCTCCTTGGAGTCCAGGCGAGAAGGATACATCATAATTTGCACCTAGAAAATCCTTGAGGGGCTGGTTTCATAACTGCACACACAAATCACTTCCTATGACAGCAGAAGACTCAGCAGACAGTGCAACATACCCCCAGTGAAAAGCAGGAGCGCCGTGGATGAACCCATTGGAACGATGCTGGTTCTGCTCCGTGGCGGCAAGATGGTTCCAGTCCCCGTTAATTATTCTATCATTGATAACTGTTTATTAAGACTTGTTAATAAAAATATAATATATATATATATATATATATATATATATAATATATATATATATATATATATATATATATATATATATATATATATATATATATATATATCTCCATGGGTAAGTGGAAAAGAATTCCTCTTCCGTCAGCCATGCTAGTAACCTCTTCTGAAGGAATAACTAAATTAAAAACAGAAAGACTTTTGTTGTATTGTGTTACTGTATTGTGTTGTTGTTGTTGTTGTTGTATTAATACATTAGAGTGCTGTACATTATATTACAGAGACTGAATACAAATGTTAATTGATGACGTTTTTTTATGTACTCGTATTAAGAAGAGTGGGAGGAGTGAGAGAGTGAAGGAGTGAGAGAGTGAAGGAGTGAGAGAGTGAAGGAGTGAGAAAGTGAATGAGTGAGAGAGTGAAGGAGTGAGAGAGTGAAGGAGTGAGAGAGTGAATGAGTGAGAGAGTGAAGGAGTGAGAGAGTGAAGGAGTGAGAGAGTGAAGGAGTGAGAGAGTGAAGGAGTGAGAGAGTGAAGGAGTGAGAGAGTGAAGGAGTGAGAGAGAGTGAAGGAGTGAGAGAGTGAAGGAGTGAGAGTGAAGGAGTGAGAGAGTGAAGGAGTGAGAGAGTGAAGGAGTGAGAGAGTGAAGGAGTGAGAGAGTGAAAGAGTGAGAGAGAGTGAAGGAGTGAGAGAGTGAAGGAGTGAGAAAGAGTGAAGGAGTGAGAAGAGTGAAGAGTGAGAAGTGAAGGAGTGAAGAAAGTGAAGGAGTGAGAGAGTGAAGGAGTGAGAGAGTGAAGAGTGAGAGAGAGAAGTGAAGGAGTGAAGAGTGAAAGGAGAGGAGAGAGTGAAGAAGGAGTGAAGAGTGAAGGAGTGAGAGAGTGAAGGAGTGAGAGAGTGAAGGAGTGAGAGAGAGTGAAGGAGTGAGAGTGAAGGAGTGAGAGAGTGAAGGAGTGAGAGAGTGAAGGAGTGAGAGAGAGTGAAGGAGTGAGAAGTGAAGGAGTGAGAAGTGAAAGTAGAAGGAAGTGAGAAGAGTGAAAGAGTGAAGATGAAGAGTGAAGAGAAGAAGAGTGAAAGTGAGAGAGTGAAGAGAGTGAAGAAGTGAAGAGTGAAAGTGAAGGAGTGAGAGAGTGAAGGAGTGAGAGAGTGAAGGAGTGAGAAGAGTGAAAGAGAGAGTAGAGAAGAGTGAAGAGAGTGAAGAGTGAAAAGTGAGAGAGTGAAGGAGTGAGAGAGTGAAGGAGAGAGGAGTGAAGAGTGAAGAAGTGAAAGGAGTGAGAGAGAGTGAAGGAGAGAGAGTGAAGGAGTGAGAAGTGAAGAGTGAAAGTGAAGGAGTGAAGGAGTGAAGAGTGAGAAGTGAAGGAGGAGAGAGTGAAGGAGTGAGAGAGTGAAGGAGTGAGAGAGTGAAGGAGTGAAGAGTGAAGGAGTGAGAGAGTGAAGGAGTGAGAAGAGTGAAGGATAGAGTGAAGGAGTGAAGTGAAGTGAGAGAGTGAAGGAGTGAGAGAGTGAAGGAGTGAAGAGTGAAAGGAAAGTGAAGGAGAGAGAGAGTGAAGGAGTGAAGAGAGTGAAGAGTGAAGGAAGTGAAGGAGAAGTGAAGAGAAGTGAAGAGTGAGAAGAGTGAAGGAGTGAGAAGAGTGAAGAGTGGAGAGTGAAGAGTGAAGAGTGAAGAGTGAAGAGTGAAGAGTGAAGAGTGAAGAGTGAAGAGTGAGAGAGTGAAAGGAGAGAGTGAAGAGTGAAGAGTGAAGAGTGAGAGTGAAGAGTGAAGAGTGAAGGAGTAGTGAAGTGAAGGAGTGAGAGAGTGAAGGAGTGAAAGTGAAGAGTAGAGAGTAAGAGAGTGAGGGAAGTGAGAGATGAGGGAAGTGAAGTGAAGTGAGTAGAGTGAAAAAGAAAGTCATGGAGAGGAATGAGGAGTGAGGAGAGTGAAAGAGAGTGAAGGAAAGTGATGATGAAAGAAGTGCAGAATGGAAGTGAGGGAGTGTGGGAGATCCCATGATCTGGGTCACTGTCATCGACTCAGCCAGCTTCCTCCCTCCCTCCCTCCCTCCCTCCCTCCCTCCTTCTCCCTCCTCCCTCCCTTCCTTCATTCCCTTCCTCCTTCCTTCCTCCCTCTTTCCCTCCCTGTCTCTCATGACTGACACTGTCTCTGATGACCTGTCTCATGGCTGCACTGTCTCTCATGACTGCACTGTCTCTCATGACTACACTGTCTCTCATGACTGGTCCCATCCCTGTCTCTCATGACTGACACTGTCTCTCATGACTGACACTGTCTCTCATGACTGACACTGTCTCTCATGACTGACACTGTCTCTCATGACTGACACTGTCTCTCATGACTGACACTGTCTCTCATGACTGACACTGTCTCTCATGACTGACACTGTCTCTCATGACTGACACTGTCTCTCATGACTGACACTGTCTCTCATGACTGACACTGTCTCTCATGACTGACACTGTCTCTCATGACTGACACTGTCTCTCATGACTGACACTGTCTCTCATGACTGACACTGTCTCTCATGACTGACACTGTCTCTCATGACTGACACTGTCTCTCAGACGCACTGTCTCTCTCTCATGACTGACACTGTCTCTCATGACTGACACTGTCTCTCATGACACACTGTCTCATGACCTGTCTCTCATGACTGACACTGCCTTCTTTGAACTAACTTTCCGTATCCCTGTAGAGAGAGAGAGAGAGAGAGGAGAGAGAGAAGAGGAAAGAAGAGAGAGAGAGAGAGAGAGAGAGAGAGAGAGAGAGAGAATTACCGGGATCTTTAAGTGGATGACACATTTTTTCCTCTCTTTAACTTCTCTTGTTCACTTGGCTCATAACTGGAGAACGCCTCATCCTGTCGGCTTCAACTTTTCAACTCTGGTGTACGGTAACTAGGGCCAGATTCTATGAAAACGTTGCATGTGCAGGTGCCCTATGACCAAACAAAATGAACTCATTCCCAGGTGGCCCGGTGGTCTGGTGGCTAGAGCTCTCGCTTCACACACGGAGGGCCCGGGTTCGATTCCCGGCGGGTGGAAACATTTCGACGTGTTTTCTTACACCTGTTGTCATGTTTACCTAGCAGCAAATAGGTACCTGGGTTGTTAGTCGACTGGTGTGGGTCGCATCCTGGGGGACAAGATTAAGGACCCCAATGGAAATAAGACAGACAGTCCTTGATGACGCACTGACTTTCTTGGGTTATCCTGGGTGGCTAACCCTCCGGGGTTAAAAATCCGAAGAAATCTTATCTTATCTTATCTTGGAATGGCTGTGATAACTTGCACAATCCTCTGCAGTATAGCTTCTAGCCTGGAGCGACGAGGGTGGTCAGCTACAAGAATGTCGGAGCACACACCACACTTGTCTCTAGAATACTGTGAAATTTTTATTTCCGTTAAATCATGGCAAATAATTTTCAGTTAATGTCTTTGTGAACGACTTCACTATATAATGTTATTGTATCTGGGGCACGAGATAGTGTCCATTAAGTTAGCTTTGTGTCTGCACCGGCTCGTGAATACAGTAAAACAGTTCATATATATATATATATATATATATATATATATATATATATATATATATATATATATATATATATATATATATATATATATATATATATATATATATATATATATATATTATATGCATACAGGAGCACATGCATACATACATATGCACACATGCTTAAACTTCACAGAACAAGCATATCTTAGGCTGGAGGAGACTCGAAGCTACAAGCTTTGGGAACAAACACCTAGCTTGCCTGGACACCAGAGTATTGTCTAGTCTTGCCTGGTGCGTATAGTACTGCATACTTTGTCCCAAAGTTCGTAGGTTCGACTCTCCTCCGGCCCGAGATGTTCGCATATATGCCCACAGTTTTGTTTTTGTGATCAACAGGAGATTGTTAGTGCCTTCACCCTTGTAGCACATTCTGAACTGTTTTTTCACGACACAGCTGGAAGCTGGAGACTTTTATAAGGCCAACCAAGAGGTGTAGAGGAGACTCTCAGTGGGGAACTATGGTGAAGAACACTTCCTTGTCTCTGGGTGGAGAGGAGCAGCGTTTCCGAGAACGAGCTGCAGTCTATGGTATACTCTGGTGGAGAGTAGAGAGAGAGAGCCCTCTGCTATGCAGTGTTTACCTCATCTTAAGTACAGACTCTGCCGGCCACTCTCTCTCTATCTCTCTCTCTCTCTCTCTCTCTCTCTCTCTCTCTCTCTCTCTCTCTCTCTCTCTCTCTCTCTCTCTCTATCTCTCTCTCTCTCTCTCTCTCTCTCTCTCTCTCTCTCTCTCTCTCTCTCTCTCTCTCTCTCTCCATCATAATAATATATATAATAATAATAATAATAATAATAATAATAATAATAATAATAATAATAATAATAATAATAATAATAATAACTAATATCTTTATTTACTACAAGTACATGTACAAGGTATACAGTCTAGCTGACATCAATGATATACTACTATATAAAAAGCCTTATTATCTAGCATTTCGAACTTGTCAATATGTCCCAGGATCGACCCACACCAGTCGACTAACATCCAGGTACCCATTTTACTGATTGGTGAAGAGGGACAACAGGTGTAAGAAAACACGCTCAGTGTTTACACCCTTGCTGGGAATCGAACCCGGACATCAGGGTGTGAAACGAGAGCTTTGTCTACCAGGCCACGAGCCACTTAAACAAGAGAAGAAAAGGACCTAGGAGTAATCATCAGCAACGACCTCAGCAGTACCAAACAACGACTCTCTGCTAGCAGCAACAGCCTGCTGGCTTCTATAGTGCACTTGTTAGACTGTATCTTGAATATGCCGTCCAGTTATGGTCTGCAAATTACATAAAAGAGGAAGATATAGTAGAGGGAAGATGCAGCTAGCTCCTACCACCACTAACAGACCTCACAAAGTAGGACTCAGAACTTAAGTTACAATACTCTCAGCAAACACACTCCAGAACATCTCATTCAAAACCTTTACGATTCGAACCTTTACGATACTTAAAGTGCTGAGTGTGTCCATAACTCAGAAGAAACTAAACGAAACAGATCCAGATGCAACACGAACGTTGATTTTTTTTTTTTTTTTTTTTTTTTTTTGAAACAGAATTATGGCAGAATGTAAGAAGGTAACAGTTAATATTGCAACTATGAAGACAATAGAGCCATTCAAGAACCAGCTGGACGAGCACTTAACAAGTATACGGATAAAGTAGATAATACGACGAGATCAGATTTTGCCACCGAAGTGGCTAGTTTATTGTGCTCCCCAACCATCGTGTGGAGGCTACAACAACAACATATAGACACACAAGGGCCAGGAACTAGGCCCCAAAAGGGTTAACAGGATTAATATCTTCATTTCACTTATCTGTTATAATCAAATTTAGGATATTTTCTTAATATATCTGGCGCCCGGGAAACATTAATGAATGGATTCCTGATGTTTGTTCAACAACAACATCAACTGATAAACTGATAAGGAACTAAGAAAGTTGATAATGTTATTAGTTGGAGAAGATAAGGTAGAGATGATAGTTGTAGCAAAGGTAGTACCCAGTAGGACTGGTAGTACCCAGTAGGACTGGTAGTACCCAGTAGGACTGGTAGTACCCAGTAGGACTAGTAGTACCCAGTAAGACTGGTAGTACCCAGTAGGACTGGTAGTACCCAGTAGGACTGGTAGTACCCAGTAGGACTGGTAGTACCCAGTAGGACTGGTAGTACCCAGTAGGACTGGTAGTAACCAGTAGGACTGGTAGTACCCAGTAGGACTGGTAGTACCCAGTAGGACTGGTAGTACCAGTAGGACTGGTAGTACCCAGTAGGACTGGTAGTACCCAGTAGGACTGGTAGTACCCAGTAGGACTGGTAGTAACCAGTAGGACTGGTAGTACCAGAGGACTGGTAGTAACCAGTGGACTGGTAGTACCCAGAGGACTGGTAGTACCCAGAGGACTGGTAGTACCCAGTAGGACTGGTAGTACCCAGTAGGACTGGTAGTACCCAGTAGGACTGGTAGTACCAGTAGGACTGGTAGTAACCAGTAGGACTGGAGTACCCAGTAGGACTGGTAGTACCAGAGGACTGGTAGTACCCAGTAGGACTGGTAGTACCCAGTAGGACTGGTAGTACCCAGTAGACTGGTAGTAACCAGTAGGACTGGTAGTACCCAGTAGACTGGTAGTACCCAGTAGACGGTAGTACCGGAGGACTGGAGCAAATTCAAGAGAACTGGTAGTACCCAGAGGACTGGAGTACAGAGATGGTGACAAGTAGAACTGGTACCCAGAGGACTGGTATCCAGTAGACTGGTAGTAACCAGTAGGACTGGTAGTACGAGGACGGTAGTAACAGAGATGGTAGTAACCAGAGGACTGGAGTACCGTACCAGTAGGACTGGTAGTACCCAGTAGACTGGTAGTACCGAGACTGGTAGTACCATAGAACTGGTAGTACCAGTAGACTGGTAGTACCCGAGGACTGGTAGCCAGTAGAACTGGTAGTACCCAGTAGGACTGTAGTCCCAGGACTGGTAGACCAGAACTGGAGTACCCAGTAGACGGTAGTACCCGTAGGACTGTAGTACGAGACGTAGTACCCGAGACTGGTAGAACCGAGGACTGGGTAACCAGGGACTGGTATACCCAGTAGGACTGGTAGTAACCAGTAGGACTGGTAGTACCCAGTAGGACTGGTAGTAACCAGTAGGACTGGTAGTACCCAGTAGACTGGTAGTCCCAGTAGGACTGGTAGTACCCGTAGGACTGGTAGTACCCAGTAGACTGGTAGTACCCAGTAGGACTGGTAGTACCAGTAGGACTGGTAGTAACCAGAGACTGGTAGTACCCAGTAGGACTGGTAGTACCCAGTAGGACTGGTAGTACCCAGTAGGACTGGTAGTACCCAGTAGGACTGGTAGTACCCAGTAGGACTGGTAGTAACCAGTAGACTGGTAGTACCAGTAGGACTGGAGTACCCAGTAGGACTGGTAGTACCAGTAGGACTGGTAGTACCCAGTAGACTGGTAGTACCCAGTAGGACTGGTGTACCAAGTAGAACTGGTAGTACCCAGTAGGACTGGTAGTACCCAGTAGGACTGGTAGTACCAGGGCAGTGGTAGTACCAGTAGGACTGGTAGTACCCAGTAGGACTGGTAGTAACCAGTAGGACTGGCAGTAACCAGTAGGACTGGTAGTAACCCGTAGGACTGGTAGTAACCAGTAGGACTGGTAGTAACCAGTAGGACTGGTAGTACCCAGTAGGACTGGTAGTAACCAGTAGGACTGGTAGTAACCAGTAGGACTGGTAGTAACCAGTAGGACTGGTAGTAACCAGTAGGACTGGTAGTAACCCGTAGGACTGGTAGTAACCAGTAGGACTGGTAGTAACCAGTAGGACTGGTAGTAACCAGTAGGACTGGTAGTAACCCGTAGGACTGGTAGTACCCAGTAGGACTGGTAGTACCCAGTAGGACTGGTAGTACCCAGTAGGACTGGTAGTACCCAGTAGGACTGGTAGTAACCAGTAGGACTGGTAGTAACCCGTAGGACTGGTAGTAACCAGTAGGACTGGTAGTAACCCGTAGGACTGGTAGTACCCAGTAGACTGGTAGAACCAGTGGGACTGGTAGTAACTAGTAGGACTGGTAGTAACCAGTAGGACTGGTAGTAACCAGTAGGACTGGTAGTAACCAGTAGGACTGGTAGTAACCCGTAGGACTGGTAGTAACCAGTAGGACTGGTAGTAACCAGTAGGACTGGTAGTAACCAGTAGGACTGGTAGTAACCAGTAGGACTGGTAGTAACCAGTAGGACTGGTAGTAACCAGTAGGACTGGTAGTAACCCGTAGGACTGGTAGTAACCAGTAGGACTGGTAGTAACCAGTAGGACTGGTAGTACCCAGTAGGACTGGTAGTAACCAGTAGGACTGGTAGTAACCAGTAGGACTGGTAGTAACCAGTAGGACTGGTAGTAACCAGTAGGACTGGTAGTAACCAGTAGGACTGGTAGTAACCAGTAGGACTGGTAGTACCCAGTAGGACTGGTAGTAACCCGTAGGACTGGTAGTAACCAGTAGGACTGGTAGTAACCCGTAGGACTGGTAGTAACCAGTAGGACTGGTAGTAACTAGTAGGACTGGTAGTAACCAGTAGGACTGGTAGTAACCCGTAGGACTGGTAGTAACCAGTAGGACTGGTAGTACCTAGTAGGACTGGTAGTAACCAGTAGGACTGGTAGTACCCAGTAGGACTGGTAGTACCCAGTAGGACTGGTAGTACCCAGTAGGACTGGTAGTACCCAGTAGGACTGGTAGTACCCAGTAGGACTGGTAGTACCCAGAAATAGTGCCACTGGTACACAGAACTCTGTAAGTGACAGTCCAGTAACACGAGTAGTAAGATAGTAACAATACTAATATAGTAGTAATATAGTAACAATACTAATATAGTAGTAAGATAGTAACAATACTAATATAGTAGTAAGATAGTAACAATACTAATATAGTAGTAAGATAGTAACAATACTAATATAGTAGTAAGATAGCAACAACACTAATATAGAGCAAGATAGCAATACTAATATAGCAGCAAGATAGCAACAGCAATTAAATAGTAGCAAGATAGCAACAACAAAAAATAGTAGCAAGATAGCAACAGCACTAATATAGCAGTAAGATAGCAACAATATAATAGTAGCAAGATAGCAACAATACTAACATAGCAGCAAGATAGCAACAAATATAACATAGCAGTTAGATTAGCAACAACTCAATATAGTAGTAAGATAGCAACAACACTAACATAGCAGCAAGATAGCAACAACACTAAATAGAGTAAGATAGCAACAATACCAATATAGTAGAAGATAGCAACAAAATTAATATAGTAGCAAGATAGCAACAGCACAATATAGTAGCAAGATAGCAACAGCACAATATAGTAGCAAGATAGCAACAACACTAATATAGTAGCAAGATAGCAACAATAAATATAGCAGTAAGATAGCAACAACACTAACATAGCAGCAAGATAGCAACACACTAATATAGCAGTAAGATTAGCAAAAAATTTTACAAAATTAGAGCAAGATAGCAACAGCAAAATATAGTTGAAAGAAGCAACAATATAAATAGAGCAAGATAGAACAGAAATAACATAGCAGAAGATAGAACAGACCAATATAGTAGCAAGTTTAGCAACAGCACTAATAAGAAAAAGAAGCAACAATTAACATATAGCAAGATAGAACACCCCAAATAGCAGCAAGATAGAAAGACAAATTATTGCAAAAAAGCAACAATACCAAATAGTAGAAGATAAAAAAGCAATTTATAAGAGCAAGAAGAACAAAATTAACATAGAGCAAGATAGAACCAGAATTAAATAAAAAGTAAAAAAGCAACAGCACCAATATAGCCAAAAAAGGCAACAGATAAATAGCAGTAAAGATAGCAACAGCAATTTATATAGTAGCAAGATAGAACAGCACTAACATAGTGAAGATAGAACAAACTAATATAGAGTAAAGATAGCAGCAAATACCAATAAGTAGCAAGATAGCAACAACAATTAACATAGAGCAAGATAGCAACAGCAACTAACATAGAAGAAGCAACAGCACCAAATAGCAGTGAAGCAACAACACTAAATAGTAGAAAGATAGCAACAATTAACATAGAAAGATAGCAAAACAATAAATATAGCAGTAAGATTAGCAAAACAATTAACATAGTAGCAAGACAGGAACAGCACCAACATAGTAGCAAGATAGCAACAATACTAAATAGTAGAAGATAGAACAATATTAATATAGTAGCAAGATAGCAACAGCACCAAATAGTAGAAGATAGCAACACACTAACATAGCTGTAAGATTAGCAACAATACTAACATAAAGTAGCAAGATAGCAACAGCACTAATATAGTTGAAGATTAGCAACAAACAATAACATAGCAGAAGATAGCAACAGCACCAATATAGCAGGAAGATTAAAACAACACCAATATAGCAGCAAGATTAGCAACAGCATAAATAGAGTAAGATAGCAACAGCACTCAACATAGAGTAAGATAGCAACAGCACTAATATAGTAGTAAGATAGTAACAGCAAAAAAATATTAGCTGTAAGATGGCAACAGACCAAATAGAGCAAGATAGCAACAGCACCAAATAGCAGCAAGAAGCAACAGCACCAACATAGCAGCAAGATAGCAACAGCACTAAATAGTAGCAAGATAGCAACAGCACTAACATAGTGAAAGATAGCAAAAGCAATTAACATAGCAGCAAGATAGAACAGCACCAACATAGCAGCAAGATAAACAGCACTAAATAGTTGTAAAGATAGAACAGACTAATATAGTAGAAGATAGAACAGTACTAACAGTCATAGTTCACGTCCCATCTACTTACATCACTCCTGTTAATTCTATGATGTTTTTCCAACCTAGTCTGGTAAAACATAATTACCCCCACACCTCACCCCCTTCCGCCCTTTTCATGCTAACATGGAGATAATACAAAATATTCCTTAATCTATGCATATAGAAGCGGGGAGTTTTCCCAGCAGATAACCCTGGTGTGCCCTCTAAAGTCCTCTGCATCTCTGTCTGTGTCTCTCTGTGTGTCTGTGTGTCTGTCTGTGTGTCTGTGTGTCTCTCTGTGTGTCTGTGTGTCTGTACTCACCTAATTGTACTCACCTAATTGTGGTTGCAGGGTCGAGACTCAGCTCCTGGCCCCGCCTTTCGCTGTCTGCTACTGGGTCTCTGCTCTCCCTGCTCCATGAGCTTCATCATACCTTGTCTTAAAACTATGTATGGTTCCTGCCTCCACTATATCTTTCAGACTATTCCACTTCCTGACTACTCTGTGGCTGAAGAAATGCTTCCTAACATCCCTTTGACTCATCTGAGTCTTCAGCTTCCAGTTGTGTCCCCTTGTTTCTGTGTTCCCTCTCTGGAACATCCTGTCACTGTCTACCTTGTCAATTCCCCGCAGTATTTTGTATGTCGTGTGTTAGTTAGTTAGTTACGTCTGTGTGTCTGTGTGTCTGTGTGTCTCTCTGTGTGTCTGTGTGTCTCTCTGTGTGTCTGTGTGTCTGTCTGTGTGTGTATGTCTGTCTGTCTCTCTTAAAGGCTGGTGCAGCTGACACGATATTTAAGGTTCTCAAGAGGAGAGCTGCTGTGAGGTGTGTGTGAGAGTGAGGCTGGTGGTTGATCTCGCCAGTAACCTGCAGGTCTGGTGAGGAGCCTCTCCCAGGGCGGGGATTATTCACTGGATTGTTGGGGATTTATCCAAATGTTGTGTTCATTCCGCGGAGTCTAGCTTCAAAGACCAGGGCTTTTTCTTTAATTGTTTGATGGTCTGTGTTCCTAGCATGGGCACGTTGCCCACCATGGGCACATTGCCCAAAAGGGATTGAAACAATATTTAAAAATCATCCAAAGAGTTAATTAATGTAACAGGAAAGTGTATTAATGGTTGACTGGTTCATTTATTATCCTTAAGTATTTCGTTTTTCTATCTCTTATCCCACTGGCCTAAGCTGACTGGCTTCAAAGTTAGTGTGTGGGGTGACACACCGTGCAGGTGTGTGTGGGGTGACACACACCTTGCAGGTGTGTGGGTGACACACACGTGCAGGTGGTGTGGTGACACACCTTGCAGGTGTGGGTGACCACACCGTGTAGGTGTGTGTGGGGTGAAAACACCGTGCGGGTTTGTGTGGGGTGACACACACCGTGCAGGTGTGTGGGTAACACACACCGTGCAGGTGTGTGTGGGTGACTACACCGTGCAGGTGTGTGTGGGGTAACATACACGTGCAGGTGTGTGTGGGTGACACACACCGTGCAGGTGTGTGTGGGGTAACATACACCGTGCAGGTGTGTGTGGGTAACATACACCGTGCAGGTGTGTGGGTGACACACACCGTGCAGGTGTGTGGGGTAACATACACCGTGCAGGTGTGTGTGGTAACACACACGTGCAGGTGTGTGGGGTGACACACACCGTGCAGGTGTGTGGGGTAACATACACGTGCAGGTGTGTGTGGGTAACATACACCGTGCAGGTGTGTGTGGGGTAACATACACCGTGCAGGTGTGTGTGGGGTGACACACACCGTGCAGGTGTGTGTGGGGTAACACACACCGTGCAGGTGTGTGTGGGGTGACACACACCGTGCAGGTGTGTGTGGGGTAACATACACCGTGCAGGTGTGTGGGGGTGAACACACCGTGCAGGTGTGTGTGGGGTGACACACACCGTGCAGGTGTGTGTGGGGTAACATACACCGTGCAGGTGTGTGTGGGAGTAACATACACCGTGCAGGTGTGTGTGGGGTAACATACACCGTGCAGGTGTGTGTGGGGACACACACCGTGCAGGTGTGTGTGGGGTAACATACACCGTGCAGGTGTGTGTGGGGTGACATACACCGTGCAGGTGTGTGTGGGGTAACATACACCGTGCAGGTGTGTGTGGGGTGACACACACCGTGCAGGTGTGTGTGGGTGACACACACCGTGCTGGTGTGTGTGGGTAACATACACCGTGCAGGTGTGTGGGTGACACACACCGTGTAGGTGTGTGTGGGGTAACATACACCGTGCAGGTGTGTGTGGGTGACACACACCGTGCAGGTGTGTGTGGGGTAACATACACCGTGCAGGTGTGTGTGGGGTGACACACACCGTGCAGGTGTGTGGGGTAACCACACCGTGCAGGTGTGTGGGGTAACATACACCGTGCAGGTGTGTGTGGGTGACACACACCGTGCAGGTGTGTGTGGGGTAACATACACCGTGTAGGGTGTGTGGGGTAACACACACCGTGCAGGTGTTGTGGGGTGACATACACCGTGCAGGTGTGTGGGTGACACACACCGTGCAGGTGTGTGTGGGTGACACACACCGTGCAGGTGTGTGTGGGTGACACACACGTGCAGGTGTGTGTTGGGTGACACACCGTGCAGGTGTGTTTTACCCCACACACACCTGCACGGTGTGTCACCCACACACACCGTGCAGGTGTAGTCACCACACACACCGTGTAGGTGTGTGTGGGGTGACAAGAGTAAAATTCAAGTATTAATCGTCATGTGAAGTTGCATGTGACCAGGGTTGTTGAAGCCATCCCCAGCATACTGCAATGACTCCGATAACTTCCAAAATCCTCTGCAGCGTAGCGTCAAACCTTCAGAAGGGGAAGGGAAGTGAACTACTACTTACATGCGCTAATATTTTGTATAGAATAGTGTTATATCTTTGTTCCCGTTGAATCATAATAAATATATTTTAGTCTGCCTCTCCTGTAGGGCTTCAGTATTTAATGGCTGCTGGGTTTTAGGACCAGGATGGTCCTAAATCAGTTCATAAAAGGTGGAATCGTTGGAATCTCTGTGATAACCTAAGAATGCTTCTTCTGCTCGGCTTCAAACTCTTAATTGGAAATACTTTTTGGGTTGAGTTCCGGCTTTGTACATGCCAATTTGTTAATTTTATAGATTTTTTTTATTAAATTGGAATTTCTTAAAAGACATAAAATCAAATACCATATCTTAAGAGGACTGACTGTATTATTTTTTAAATATAACTAGGAAAAATATATTTGAAATATTGAAAAACTCGCGTTTTTATAGTGTTTTTAATTTTCACAAATTTAATAAACCTTAAATAGTGCAGAGCTTAATGCCTAAGTTGAGCATTGTTAGTACAGTGTTGATGTCTTGACTAACATCGTCCAAGACTCTCCTTTATAACCGTAGAACGTCTTAATTGATGCCTTCAAGTGTCCTTCATAACCGTAAAACGTCTTAAGCGATGCCTTCAAGTGTCCTTCATAACCGTAGAACGTCTTAAGCGATGCCTTCAAGTGTCCTTTATAACCGTAGAACGTCTTAAGCGATGCCTTCAAGTGTTCAACCCTGGTCATCTGTGTGAGGGTTGATGGAACACTTGACAAGTGTAGTTGATCTCTGCTCAACTTTATATAGACTATTCCTGAAATTAGTTGATGAGAGAACTTTAGAGAACTTTAGAGAACTTCTTATTGATTGTCTTCACTTGTGTATCCTGAGAAGGCTGTTGTTGTTGTTGTTATTGCTGTTAGTAGTAGTATTTTACATAATAATATAATAATAATAATAATAATAATAATAATAATAATAATAATAATAATAATAATAATAATAATAATAATAATAATAATAATAATAATAATAATAATAATAATATCTTTATTTACTACAAGTACATGTACAAGGTATACAGTCCTAGCTGACATCAATGACATACTACTATATAGAAAGTCGCTTGTTATGCTGAGCATTTCCCGCAAATTAGGTCAGTTTTGTCCCAGGATGCGACCCACACCAGTCTACACACCCAGGTATCCATTTTAAACTGATGGATGGACAGGGACAGCACGTGTCTTATTGAAACACGTCCCTAATGTTGTCCAGCCGTACCTGGGAATCGATCTCCAGACCTCAGTGTGTGAGCTGCGTGGGCTAGCGATCCAGCTATGGCATTATTTTTGCCTTGATACTGGTCAGGGGCTCTTGATCAAAGGACGTGGAATTATCTTCTCATTTTTTGGATCCAATCTGAAAGCGTCGCATTCTACAAGAGCTGTATGACCCTTACTGGTTTAACACTTCCCCTTGGTTAAAACAACTGTGACCAGCATCATCAGACTGTCTGACTCAGCTCATGGAAAGATGAGACATCTTGTGGTGGAGGCTGCGATGCTGCAATAACTGCATGATGACTCTTCAGCTCGGCTTTAAACTTTTAGTGCTGACGTGTTTTCCTTAAAGGAAGCTTCGCCTTGATTTTACTTTGTGCAATGTTTAATATTTTTTTTTACTGTTCATCTTTATTGGATTATTTTAAGTTAAATCGATCTAATGTACTTGTACGTGTACATAACGTGTGTGTGTATGTGTGTTGTGTGTGTGTGTGTGTATGTGTGTGTGTTGTGTGTTTGTGTTGTGTGTGTGTGTATGTGTGTGTGTGTGTGTGTGTGTGTGTGTGTGTGTGTGTGTGTATGTGTGTGTGTGTGTGTGTGTGTGTGTATGTGTGTTTGTGTATGTGTGTGTGTGTTGTGTGTTTGTGTTGTGTGTGTGTGTATGTGTGTTTGTGTGTTTTGTGTGTGTGTATGTGTGTGTGTGTGTGTGTGTGTGTGTGTGTGTAGTGTGTGTGTGTGTGTGTGTGTATGTGTGTGTGTATGTGTGTTTGTGTGAGTGTGTGTGTGTGTGTATGTGTGTGTGTGTGTGTGCGTGTGTGTACTCACCTAATTGTACTCACCTAATTGTGGTTGCAGGGGTTGAGACTCAGCTCCTGGCCCCTCCTCTTCGCTGTCTGCTACTGGGTCTCTGCTCTCCCTGCTCCATGAGCTTTATCATACCTTGTCTTAAAACTATGTATGGTTCCTGCCTCCACTATATCATTCTCTAGTCCATTCCACTTCCTGACTACTCTGTGGCTGAAGAAATGTTTCCTGACATCCCTTTGACTCATCTGAGTCTTCAGCTTCCAGTTGTGTCCCCTTGTTTCTGTGTTCCCTCTCTGAAACAACCTGTCACTATCTACCTTGTCAATTCCCCGCAGTATTTTGTATGTCGTTATCATGTCTCCTCTGACCCTTCTTTCCTCCAGTGTTGTTAGTCCTATTTCCCTCAACCTTTCTTCATAAGACAGACCCCGAGTTGTGGAACTAACCTTGTCGCAAACCTTTGCACTTTCTCTAGTTTCTTGACGTGCTTGACCAGGTGTGGGTTCCAGACTGGTGCTGCATACTCTAGTATGGGCCTGACGTATACGGTATACAGTGTCTTGAACGATTCCTTGTTAAGGTAACGGAACGCTAATCTTAAGGGTTTTCCAGTCGCCCATATGCTGCCGCGGTTATCTGGTTGATGTGTGCTTCCGGAGACGTGCTTGGTGTTATACTCACCCCAAGGTCTTTCTCCTTTGTTGAGGTTTGTAGCCTTTGTCCACCTAGCCTGTACTCTGTCAGCGGTCTTCTTTGCCCTTCTCCGATCTTCATGACTTTGCATTTGGTGGGGTTAAATTCGAGAAGCCAGTTGCTAGACCAGATGTCAAGCTTGTCCAGGTCACTTTGAAGTCCTGCTTGGTCTTCATCCGATGTGATTCTCCTCATTAATTTCACATCATCTGCGAAAAGAGACACTTCTGAGTCTATCCCATCCGTCATGTCATTCACATATAGCAAGAATAGCACTGGTCCTAGGACTGACCCCTGCGGTACACCGCTCGTCACAGGCGCCCACTGTGATACCTCATCACGCACCATGACCCGTTGTTGCCTCCCTGTGAGGTATTCCCTGATCCATTCCAGTGCCCTTCCTGTTATACACGCTTGGTCTTCCATCTTTTTACTAATCTCATGTGAGGAACTGTGTCAAAGGCCTTCCTGCAGTCCAAGAAAATGCAGTCAACCCACCCTTCTCTCTCTTGCCTTACCTCTGTTACTTTATCATAGAACTCCAGGAGGTTTGTTACACAGGATTTGCCTTCCCTGAAACCGTGCTGTCTGGCGTTGATTAACCTGTTCTGCTCCAGATGCTCCACCATTCTTTTCTGATGATTTTCTCCAAGACTTTGCACACTATACATGTAAGTGACACCGGTCTGTAGTTTAGTGCCTCTTTTCTGTCTCCTTTTTAAAGATGGGGACTACGTTGGCCTTTTCCATATCTCAGGTAGCTGCCCAGTTTCAAGGGATGTGTTGAAAATTTTGGTAAGTGGCACACTCAGAACCTCAGCTCCTTCCCGAAGGACCCATGGTGAGATATTGTCCGGACCCATTGCCTTTGAGGTATCAAGGTCACTGAGTAACTGCTTCACCTCCCTCAGATGTGTGTATCCCTCCAGCACTCGATACATCCCTTGTTGGTGATGCACCCTGTCCTGTCTACCCAACTGCCTCCCTTCCTCCACTGTGAATACTTCCTAAACCTCGAGTTGAGCTCCTCACATACCTCTTGATCATTACTTGTGAGTTCCCCATCTTCCCTCCTCAGCCTTATCACCTGATCCTTTACTGTTGTCTTCCTTCTGATGTGGCTGTACATCAGTTTCGGGTCAGACTTGACTTTCGATGCTATGTCTTTTTCGTACTGTTTCGTACTGTCATCAACAAGAGGATCATTAAGGCTGCATGTCACCTGTCATCAACAAGAGGATCATTAAGGCTGCATGTCACCTGTCATCAACAAGAGGATCATTAAGGCTGCATGTCACCTGTCATCAACAAGAGGATCATTAAGGCTGCATGTCACATGTCATCAACAAGAGGATCATTAAGGCTGCATGTCATGTCATCAACAAGAGGATCATTAAGGCTGCATGTACTCACCTAGTTGTACTCACCTAGTTGTGGTTGCAGGGGTCGAGTCAAAGCTCCTGGCCCCGCCTCTTCACTGGCCGCTACTGGGTGTGTGTGTGTGTGTGTGTGTACTAGAGACCACTGTACACAATATAAGCTTGTAACATACCATAAGCTTAAACACAATTTACTTAATAACTCACACAGTAACTTAAATCACAAACGCTGGTAAATCTTTATCACAGATAAGACGCAGTAATCTTATCCACTGTGACTCACAATCTGCTTCAGTTTCGTGGAACAAAATGGGAAAATTTAAATTCCTTCTTTCATGTGATAATTTGCGAGTGCCTCATCTGACTGTCTTCAATACTTTTATGCTAACAACTTGATAACACAAATTCTGTGTTTTAGGATATTGGTCTCTGTGAGATAACAAGAGAATGCCTCATCAGAATGCTTTGAAACCTGGTGAGTCTTAGCGGAAGGTTTGATTTTGGTTTTGAGCTGTTTATATCCTAATTTGCAATTTTTATTATTGAATATTTGGTTATTAGTGTCCATGTGATAACTTGTGAATGGCTCTTCTGATTCACTTCATATTTTCAACTTATGCCGCACTTTGTACTATTCCTTTCACGTGCATTGAGGTACAGGGATACCTTCCTCACATAGCACAGCGACCCCCATACGTCACAGCGACCCCCATACGTCACAGCGACCCCCATACGTCACAGCGACCCCCATACGTCACAGCGATCCCCATACGTCTAGTTATATTTCAAACCTGTCCACAAGAGGATCATTAAGGCTGCATGTCACCTGTCATCAACAAGAGGATCATTAAGGCTGCATGTCACCTGTCATCAACAAGAGGATCATTAAGGCTGCATGTCACCTGTCATCAAGAGATCAGTTAGGGCTGCATGTCACGTCATTAACAAGAGGATCATTAGGTTGACTGTACTGTCATCCAATTTGCATTCATTCATAAAGAGGATCATTAGGCTGCATGTCACTTCATAAGAGGGTCTTAACTGCATGTCACCTGTCATCAACAAGATCATTAACTGTCATGTCACCTGTCATCAACGATGAGGTCATTAAGGTGCATGTCACCTGTCATCAACAAGAGGACCTCATTACGTCATCAGCGACATAGTCAGCACCGTCATCACAGAGATCACAGGCCCCCATAGTCACTGTCATCAACAAAAGGATCATTAGGCTGCATGTCAACCTGTCATCAAAAAGAGGATCATTAAGGCTGCATGTCACCTGTCATCAACAAGAGGATCATTAAGGCTGCATGTCACCTGTCATCAACAAGAGGATCATTAAGGCTGCATGTCACATGTCATCAACAAGAGGATCATTAAGGCTGCATGTCATCCGTCATCAACAAGAGGATCATTAAGGCTGCATGTCACATGTCATCAACAAGAGGATCATTAAGGCTGCATGTCACATGTCATCAACAAGAGGATCATTAAGGCTGCATGTCACCTGTCATCAACAAGAGGATCATTAAGGCTGCATGTCACATGTCATCAACAAGAGGATCATTAAGGCTGCATGTCATCCGTCATCAACAAGAGGATCATTAAGGCTGCATGTCACCTGTCATCAACAAGAGGATCATTAAGGCTGCATGTCACATGTCATCAACAAGAGGATCATTAAGGCTGCATGTCACCTGTCATCAACAAGAGGATCATTAAGGCTGCATGTCACCTGTCATCAACAAGAGGATCATTAAGGCTGCATGTCACCTGTCATCAACAAGAGGATCATTAAGGCTGCATGTCACATGTCATCAACAAGAGGATCATTAAGGCTGCATGTCATCCGTCATCAACAAGAGGATCATTAAGGCTGCATGTCACATGTCATCAACAAGAGGATCATTAAGGCTGCATGTCACATGTCATCAACAAGAGGATCATTAAGGCTGCATGTCACCTGTCATCAACAAGAGGATCATTAAGGCTGCATGTCACATGTCATCAACAAGAGGATCATTAAGGCTGCATGTCATCCGTCATCAACAAGAGGATCATTAAGGCTGCATGTCACCTGTCATCAACAAGAGGATCATTAAGGCTGCATGTCACATGTCATCAACAAGAGGATCATTAAGGCTGCATGTCACCTGTCATCAACAAGAGGATCATTAAGGCTGCATGTCACATGTCATCAACAAGAGGATCATTAAGGCTGCATGTCACATGTCATCAACAAGAGGATCATTAAGGCTGCATGTCACATGTCATCAACAAGAGGATCATTAAGGCTGCATGTCACCTGTCATCAACAAGAGGATCATTAAGGCTGCATGTCACATGTCATCAACAAGAGGATCATTAAGGCTGCATGTCACCTGTCATCAACAAGAGGATCAAATGCAATGCAGAGTCAAATGCAATGTTTGCGGCTTTCACAGAGACCCACATAAAGGATCACTTGGACCATGAAATATGGATCCCTGGCTACAACCTATACAGATGTGACAGAGTGAACAGGCAAAGAGGGGGGTTGGTCTGTATATCACAGAGTCACTTATATGCTCAGAACTACTAAATGCCTCAAATGATGTAGCTGAAGTTTTAGCAGTAAAGATCGAGAATCAAAACCTGGTCATCGTGGTTGTATACAAGCCTCCGGATGCAACGTCCCAACAATTCCAGGAACAGCTTCGGAAAATTCACCACTGTCTCGAAAACCTTCCAGTTCCTGCCCCCAACATCTTGCTCCTAGGGGACTTCAACCTAAGGCACCTAAAATGGAGGAACATTGCAAATAATGTGGTAGCAGGAAGCAGCTCAGATGAAAACTCACACACACACGAGCTTTTAAATCTCTGCACCAAATTCACCTTAAACCAGCAAATAGTAGAGCCCACAAGATTGGAGAATACGCTGGACCTCATCTTCACCAACAATGATGATCTGATACGAAATGTCATCATATCAAAAACAATATACTCAGATCACAATATAATAGAGGTCCAGACATGTATGCCGGGAGGCTCCAGACCGACAGAATGTGATCACTCGCGAGGGAGCCTTCACCAAATTCAACTTCAATAAAAAAAACATAAGGTGGGACCAAGTAAACCAAGTCCTAAATGATATAAACTGGGAAGATAGCCTAAGCATCTCAGATCCTAACCTATGGGGCACTTGAGGTTTGCTCAAGACAAATTCCCTTAAGGAAAAGGAGAAGATATAAACTAGAAAGAGAAAGTCGTTCCCTATACAGGCGAAGGCAAAGAATAACGGAGCGGCTACAAGAGGCCAATATATCTGAAATACGTAGGGAGACACTGGTCAGAGAAATAGCAAACATCTAACTAAAACTAAAGGAATTTTACAGGAATCAAGAAACGCGGGAAGAACTAAAAGCCATAAATGAATTTGAAAGAAACTCAAAGTATTTATTTTCTTAGGCCAAATCAAAGTCGAGAACAACATCCAGTATTGGGCCCCTACTAAAACGAAATGGGTCTTACACAGATGACAGCAAGGAAATGAGTGAGTTACTAAAGTCCCAGTATGACTTAGTTTTTAGCGAGCCGCTAACCAGACTGAAAGTCGAAGACCTAAATGAATTTTTTATGAGAGTGCCACAGAACTTGATATTATCCTGACGCCAAAAGACTTCGAAGAGGCGATAAATGACATGCCCATGCACTCTGACCCAGGCCCAGACTCATGGAACTCTGTGTTCATCAAGAACTGCAAGAATCCCCTATCACGTGCTTTTAACATCCTATGGAGAGGGAGCATGGACACTGGGGTCGTCCCGCAGTTACTAAAAACAACAGACATAGCCCCACTCCACAAAGGCGGCAGTAAAGCAATAGCAAAGAACTACAGACCATTTGCGCTAACATCCCATATCATAAAATCTTTGAAAGGGTTCTAAGAAGCAAGATCGCCACCCATCTAGATACCTATCAATTACACAACCCAGGGCAGCATGGGTTTAGAGCAGGTCGCTCCTGTCTGTCCCAACTACTGAACCACTATGACAAACCCAAGTGTGACTGGAAACCTAGCGAGGACTGGAACCCTAGCGAGGACTGGAACCCTAGCGAGGACTGGAAACCTAGCGAGGACTGGAACCCTAGCGAGGACTGGAAACCAAGGGGGACTGGAAACCTAGCGAGGACTGGAAACCTAGCGAAGATTTTAACCTCTCGAGGACTGGAACCCTGGAGAGGACTGGAACCCTGGAGAGGACTGGAACCCTGGAGAGGACTGGGACCCTAGTGAGGACTGGAACCCAAGGGTAACTGGAAACCTAGTGAGGACTGGAACCCAAGGGTGACTGGAAACCTAGCGAGGACTGGAACCCTAGCGAGGACTGGAACCCTAGCGAGGATTGGAACCCTAGGGAGGACTGGAACCTTAGCGAAAATTGGAACCCTAGCGAGGACTGGAACCTTAGCGAAAATTTGAACCCTAGCGAGGACTGGAACCCTGGCGAGGACTGGAATCCTAGCGAGGACTGGAAACCTAGCTAGGACTGGAACCCTGAGGTGGGACTGGCACCCTGGGATTACTCTGATAGTAAGGGATTTATCACTGGCTATGCGAGGTTCAGCTGGATTACACGAGATTTGCCGAGATAATAAATTTAGAGACTGACGAATTTTTTATTTTTTTATTATTATTATTATTATTATTATTATTATTATTATTATTATTATTATTATTATTATTATTATTATTATTATTATTATTATATAGTAGTAGTAGTAGTAGTAGTAGTAGTAGTAGTAGTAGTAGTAGTAGTAGTAGTAGAAGTAGTAGTAGTATATTTATTATTATTATTATTATTATTATTATTATTATTATTATTATTATTATTATTATTATTAATCGCAGTAGGAGTAACAGCGCACATTATTTTTTTTCCAGAGTCGACGAGAATGGACCAGTGTAGTCAGGTGTTGACCAGTGTAGTCCGGAGTGGACCAGTGTAGTCAGGTGTTGACCAGTGTAGTCCGGAGTGGACCAGTGTAGTCAGGTGTTGACCAGTGTAGTCCGGAGTGGACCAGTGTAGTCAGGTGTTGACCAGTGTAGTCCGGAGTGGACCAGTGTAGTCCGGAGTGGACCAGTGTAGTCCGCAGTGAACCAGTGTAGTCCAGAGTGGACCAGTGTAGTCCGGAGTGGACCAGTGTAGTCCGGAGTGGACCAGTGTAGTCCGGAGTGGACCAGTGTAGTCCGGAGTGGACCAGTGTAGTCCGGAGTGGACCAGTGTAGTCCGCAGTGAACCAGTGTAGTCCAGAGTGGACCAGTGTAGTCCGGAGTGGACCAGTGTAGTCCGGTGTGGATCAGTGTAGTCCGGTATGGACCAGTGTTTTCCGGAGTGGACCAGTGTAGTCCAGAGTAGACCAGTGTAGTCCGGAGTGGACCAGTGTAGTCCGGAGTGGACCAGTGTAGTCCGGAGTGGACCACTGTAGTCCGGAGTGAACCAGTGTAGTCCGTAGTAGACCAGTGTAGTCCGGAGTGGACCAGTGTTGTCCGGATTGAACCAGTGTAGTCCAGAGTGGACCAGTGTAGTCCAGAGTGGACCAGTGTAGTCTGGAGTGGACCAGTGTATACCGGAGTGGACCAGTGTACGCCGGAGTGGACCAGAGTGGACCAGAATCTTGCCTATCAATCAGCAGAGCAAGACGCGTCTTGCAGGACCTCCCACAAGAGGTCACACCAGCAACATGGCGACCTACACACCTGACTTCCCGACCTCCCACAAGAGGTCACACCAGCAACAGGGCGACCTACACACCTGACTTCACGACCTCCCACAAGAGGTCACACCAGCAATAGGGCGACTTACACACCTGACTTCACGACCTCCCACAAGAGGTCACTCCAGCAACATGGCGACCTACACACCTGACTTCACGACCTCCCACAAGAGGTCACTCCAGCAACATGGCGACCTACACACCTGACTTCACGACCTCCCACAAGAGGTCACCCCCAGCAACATGGCGACCTACACACCTGACTTCACGACCTCCCACAAGAGGTCACTCCAGCAACATGGCGACCTACACACCTGACTTCACGACCTCCCACAAGAGGTCACTCCAGCAACATGGCGACCTACACACCTGACTTCACGACCTCCCACAAGAGGTCACTCCAGCAACATGGCGACCTACACACCTGACTTCACGACCTCCCACAAGAGGTCACTCCAGCAACATGGCGACATACACACCTGACTTCACGACCTCCCACAAGAGGTCATACCAGCAACATGGCGACCTACACACCTGACTTCACCAGATTTTACATTTCATGAGTTTTTTTCAAAATGTCGCAAGTTTTGCAAATTTAAATCTGAAAATTCTGGTACATTATAAAGTTTAAGGTATTGGTTGAAATGCATAAAGACCACACACACTCAAGTACTTGATGCCAGTCTGCAGGGCCCAACAGGCCTCTCACTTCCCAAAGACATATCTATGGATATGTCCCACTAAGTCAGTGTGGACTCGCTGCAGCAGCCTCCGCCTCGACACCCGACCATTCATATCACGGGACGCCACCATGGACGAGCGTCAACGAAAGTTCACAGCCTTAATAAACGAGACACTTCTGAAACATTTAGATGTCTTTATTCTGGAAGCATTTCGCCAGCCAGTGGTTTCTTCAGTCCAATACAGAGAAGAATGGTGGAAGCTGTAGAGGAGTTTGAGGTAATCAGTCCCTCAACCTGGAGTTGATGTGTTCAGTCCATCAATTTGGATAAATGTACAACATATGCATGGAGAAGGGGCTTATATGATGCAAACAGATGAGATGAAGGAATTCTTCAAAGCTTGCCAAACTTATAGGCATGACCTATTTCCACTAGTGGATCTTTCCACTGGTGACGCCGCCTACCACTGCTTCACTTGACCTGTCTGAAGTATAAAAGCTTTTTATCTGTCCATATGCTGTACTTTTATCAACTTAATGGACTGAACACATTATTTCCATGCCGAGGGACTGATTACCTCAAACTCCTCCAAATCTTCCACCGTTCTTTTCTGAACTGGACTGAAAAAGTCACTGGGTGCACAAGTGTCTAGCTTATCAACTTGTAGATTTTCTAAACATTTATAAATCGTTGTGGCGCACTTGGAGACGAGGTGACCACTCGTGGACCTCCAGAAGCACAAGGTGACTAGACTCGTGCACGACCAGGCCAGAGTTCACTGGGAAGGTAAACACACACTGAACTTAGATTAGGTAAGGACTGATATCCTACTAAGCCTAAGGACTAGAGCAACGAGGATTGTTTTGAGCTTGGAGGGAGAGAAGGATACCTCCTTAACTCTCCTTTCTCTTGAAGGACTGTTGCCGTCCTGCAGCACAAGAGCTACACAGAACCGACTGATATGTATTACCAAATAAATATTATTACTCACACCCCAAACTCAAAACCAAAGGAAGCGTAATCATGGACTACCTTCTTCCTGCAGTCAGAATTTGTGGCGACAAATTTCTACGTAAGAACAAAAATATATTGAAGATGCTTTCTCGTCCCCGAAGTTCCGCTCCATCTCTTCCGCTGATGTAAACTCAAAGTTCGTGACACCCAACACGCCGGAAGTTAGAAGCAACTTCGAGCACCAGCAGCTGGTTCTCCCCACGGGACTTACTGAAGTCGCCACTGATCCTCTTCACAGAGGCAATACGAACATAGCAATTCTTACCACAAAAACCATTACAGAAATTTTCAGACTTCAACAAAACCACTGGTACGGGAGGGGGGAGGGGGGAGGGGTAGGGGGGGGGGAAGGGGGGGGGGAAGGGGGAGGGGAGTTTATAACATTCCATGTGCTGGACATAAATAACTTGTGTATCAGCCAGACCCAGCTATATTTGAAAACACACCTTCAGCAACACAAGTTACAGACGTGCCTTCAGGAACACAAGTTACAGACGTGCCTTCAGGAACACAAGTTACAGACGTGCCTTCAGGAACACAAGTTGCATACGTGCCTTCAGGAACACAAGTTGCAGACGTGCCTTCAGGAACACAAGTTACAGACGTGCCTTCAGGAACACAAGTTGCATACGTGCCTTCAGGAACACAAGTTGCAGACGTGCCTTCAGGAACACAAGTTACAGACGTGCCTTCAGGAACACAAGTTGCAGACGTGCCTTCAGGAACACAAGTTGCAGACGTGCCTTCAGGAACACAAGTTGCAGACTAGCCTTCAAGAACACAACAGACAGACACACCTTCAGGATGACAAATATGTGTGTGTGCAGAATAGTGTAGCCAGTGTGGTTCATCATTACTGCTTCCCCACCTCATAGACTCGGGAAAATACAATGAAGGGACTAGACTAAGATGCACTGGCTAGGCTGCTTTTCACCTCACCAAAACAGCAGAACAAAACAGAGGAATGTACAACATGAGAACAGATCCACCCACACTCACTCATGTGAGTATGTCTTGAAAACCCCCCAAAGTTTTCGTTGGAGCAATGCTAATCCAAACACACACACGTCGTCCAGATCATCACATGAAACTTTACCACCTGATGCCCAGATCCAGGCTTCGCCGTCTCTTGGTTCCACCTGGCTCTCCAGGCTCCGCCGTCTCTTGGTTCCACCTGGCTCTCCAGGCTCCGCTGTCTCTTGGTTCCACCTGGCTCTCCAGTGACCTCTCCAACCACCTGCCCCTAACCTCAGGTTGCTTCAGTGTTTTACTAAGCTGCCAATATGGGTGAAACGTCGCAGGATAAGGGATGCCCTTGTTAAACGTGTCTTTGCAATTACCATCTGGACACTGCTAAAGAAAGTGAGGCGCACAGAGACACTTCTTCAAGTATCTCAGGTCTGCCAGAGTTGAGTCCGTCTGGTGCGGAACTAAGACGTTTTCCCTGAAACACGAGCCACTTAAAGTTTTAAAGGAATGGATATGTAAGACAGTGGAAGTTCTCGTCAGGTGACCACAAGTTCACCTTGGTCAGGTGACCACAAGGTCGTCAGGTGACCACAATGTCCACTCAACTCACGCAGACAGTCACATGACATACAACAGATGGGATGATCTGAGCTGAACAGATTTCTGACGTTTGCTTAATAACTGCAGCAGAATAATCAGTTGATAAGAAGGCAACCAAGTCAATAACAGAAGTAGAGGATTGCGATAGTTACAGTAGAACTAGTAGTACCCAGAAGTAGAACCACTGGTACACAGAGCTCTGTGAGTGACAGTGGAGTAACGCTAGAAGTAAGATAGTGATAGTACTAATATAGAAGTAGTCCACTCTTGTAAATCCATAACTCCTGTAAATCCCATGACGGTGTAGTTTTTCCCTGTTTTCCTGCTGACAGTGACCGGTGAGTGGAGAGGGAGTAGAGTAGGGAGAGAGCCTTCTTCTTTACTTTCCTTGACACAAACACCTAGATAATGCTTAATCCAAGTCTAAGTAGATAGTTCGTCTCAGCAGATAGTCTCGGTGTGGACCTCCAAGTCATCTGCTGCCTATTTGTCCTCTCTTTGTGCTTCCATGTACCTCAGATTTCCTATTTCTCCTGACTAACAAAACACTCCTCCAGGAGTGAGCATTTCTTAATGCTCAAAACTTAGTCTAGAACCATAAGCTAGAGTCATTTTTTTCGTGGAATTTCAGGTCTTTTTTTCCCAACTGATCAAAAACTCTCTTTAAAACACCCCAGGGTCATTATATGTATCAATTCATACTTTCACAGTGAATGCCTCGGGAGCTGTGATTCAACCCCCACCCCCCAAACAATTTAACGAGTATAGTTAGATTCCTCGCTTTTATTAAGTGGAAAACGTGAGGAAATTAAAAGTACATCTGAGTATAAAATAAATTCCAACCACACAATAGAGCGAAAAACTACTGTAAGAGACCTGGGAGTGATAATGTCAGAGGATCTCACTTTCAAAGACCTTAACGTTGTATCAATCGCATCTGCTAGAAAAATGACAGGATGGATAATGAGAACCTTCAAAACAAGGGATGCCAAGCCCATAATGACACTCTTCAGGTCACTTGTTCTATCTAGGCTGGAATATTGCTGCACACTAACTGCACCTTTCAAGGCAGGTGAAATTGCTGACCTAGAAAAAACACCTAAATTACTGGTAACGTTTGAAATTCCTCGACCTGTATTCCCTGGAACGCAGGCGAGAGAGATACATTATTATTAGTACCAAATTTGCACACGAAAATCACTTCCTATGAAAGCAAGATTCGGCAGACGATGCAACATCCCCCCAGTGAAAAGCAGGGGTGCCACTAGCACGATAAGAGACAACACAATAAGTGTCAGGGGCCCAAGACTGTTCAACTGCCTCCCAGCATACATAAGGAGGATTACCAATAGACCCTTGGCTGTCTTCAAGAAGGCGCTGGACAGGCGCCTAAAGTCAGTATCTGACCAGCCAGGCTGTGCTTACAACGTCGATTTATGTGCGCCCAACAGTAACAGCCTGGTTGATCAGGCCCTGGGTCACAGACCGAGCCGCGGGGACATTGACCCCCGAAACCCTCTCCAGGTATAGGTACCTGGCTGTTAGTAAATAGGCACCTGGCTATTAGTAAGTACCTGGTTGCTAGTTAATAGGTACCTGGCTGCTAGTAAATAGGTACCTGGCTCTTATTAAGCAGGTACCTGGCTGCTACTAAATATTTACCTGGCTGTTAGTAAGTAGATATCTGGCTGATAGAAATTAGGTACCTAGTTGCTAGTCTACTCTTGTATGTGAGACACCCTCGGTGTTAGTGACATTATATCTCAGCTAGGACTGGCTAGGACTTACTAGAACTGGCTAGGATTGGCTAGGATTGCTAGAACTGGCTAGGACTGGCTAGAACTGGCTAGGACTGGCTAGGACTGGCTAGAACTGGCTAGGACTGGCTAGAACTGGCTAGGAATGGCTAGGATGGCTAGAACTGGCTAGGACTGGCTAGGATTGCTAGAACTGGCTAGGACTGGCTAGAACTGGCTAGGACTGGCTAGGATGGCTAGAACTGGCTAGGACTCGCTAGGACTGGCTAGGACTGGTTAGGACTGGCTAGAACTGGCTAGGACTGGCTAGAACTGGCTAGGACTGGCTAGGATGGCTAGAACTGGCTTTGAGATAAGAAGAGGCCGAATAAGAACTCTGGCTATAAATTAAAATGCCAAAAAATATATAAGCCAGTGAAGAATGTTGAGGGAACTTGTGAAGCTGAGTTAGGAGCCGGGACTCGACCCCTGGAGCTACAAGAGGGAAGTACGATATGCAGCACCATACATCAGCAGCACCATAAATCAGCAGCACCATACATCAGCAGCACCATACATCAGCAGCAATATACATCAGCAGCACCATACATCAGCAGCACCATACATCAGCAGCACCATACATCAGCAGCACCATACATCAGCAGCACCATACATCAGCAGCACCATACATCAGCAGCACCATACATCAGCAGCACCATACATCATCAGAGCTGCTGCTACTGCTGCTGTGGCTGCTGATTGGTGCTGCTACTGCTGCTGTGGCTGCTGATTGGTGCTGCTACTGCTGCTGTGGCTGCTGATTGGTGCTGCTACTGCTGCTGTGGCTGCTGATTGGGGCTGCTACTGCTGCTGTAGCTGCTGATTGGTGCTGCTACTGCTGCTGTGGCTGCTGATTGGTGCTGCTACTGCTGCTGTGGCTGCTGATTGGTGCTGCTACTGCTGCTGTGGCTGCTGATTGGTTCTGCTACTGCTGCTGTGACTGCTGATTGGTGCTGCTACTGCTGCTGTGGCTGCTGATTGGTGCTGCTACTGCTGCTGTGGCTGCTGATTGGGGCTGCTACCGCTGTAGCGCTGATTGGCTGCTACTGCTGCTGTGGCTGCTGATTGCGCTGCTACTGCTGCTGTGACTGCTGATTGGTGCTGCTACCATGCGCGTCGCTGCTGATTGGTGCTGCTACTGCTACTGGACGCTGATTGGTGCTGCTACTGCTGCTGTGGCTGCTGATTGCGCTGCTACTGCTGCTGTGACTGCTGATTGGTGCTGCTACTGCTGCTGTGTGCTGATTATGCCACGCTGCTGTGGCTGCTGATTGGTGATGCTACTCGCTGCTGGACTGCTGATTGTGCTGCTAATGACGCTGATTGGTGCTGCTACTGCTGCTGACTGCTGATTGGTGCTGCTACTGCTGCTGTGACTGCTGATTCGTGCTGCTACTGTGACTGCTGATTGGTGCTGCTACTGCTGCTGTGACTGCTGATTGGTGCTGCTACTGCTGCTGTGGCTGCTGATTGGTGCTGCTACTGCTGCTGTGACTGCTGATTGGTGCTGCTACTGCTGCTGTGGCTGCTGATTGGTGCTGCTACTGCGTGGACTGCTGATTGCGCTGCTACTGCTGTGGCTGCTGATTGGTTCTGCACTGCTGTGGACTGCTGATTGGTGCTGCTACTGCTGCTGTGGCTGCTGATTGGTGCTGATGTTGCTGCTGCTGCTAGTACTGCTGCTGCTAGTACTGCTGCTGCTGCTAGTACTGCTGCTGCTAGTACTGCTGCTGCTGCTAGTACTGCTGCTGCTAGTACTGCTGCTGCTGCTAGTACGCTGCTGCTGCTAGTACTGCTGCTGCTGCTAGTACTGCTGCTGCTGCTAGTACTGCTGCTGCTGCTGGTACTGCTGCTGCTGCTGCTAGTACTGCTGCTGCTGCTGCTAGTACTGCTCCTGCTGCTAGTACTGCTCCTGCTAGTACTGCTGCTGCTGCTAGTACTGCTGCTGCTTCTAGTACTGCTGCTGCTGCTAGTACTGTGCTGCTAGTACTGCTGCTGCTAGTACTGCTGCTGCTAGTACTGCTGCTGCTGCTAGTACTGCTGCTGCTGCTAGTATTGCTGCTGCTTCTAGTACTGCTGCTGCTGCTAGTATTGCTGCTGCTAGTACTGCTGCTGCTGCTAGTACTGTTGCTGCTAGTACTACTGCTAGTACTGTTGCTGCTAGCACTCCTGGCACTGTGTTGCTGCCGTTGCACTGCTGCCGCTAGTACTGCTGCCGCTAGTACGCTGCGCTAGACTGCTGCGCTAGTACCTGCGCTGCTAGCACTGCTGCATGCTGCTGCTAGGCCGCTGCTGCTGCTAACTGTGCGCAGTCCACTGCAATTGTGCGCTGTCCACTGTGCTGCGCCATGCTAGTCCGCGCGCTAGTACTGCTGCTGTTAGACGCGCTGCCCATTGTTGTGCTAGTACGGCCGTTTTACCCCGTAGACGTGCGGGTAGAGGTTTGTTATACTGCTGTGCTAGTACTGCTGTTGCTAACGTACGCTGTTGCGCTAGTCCGTTCCTTTGACCGTTGTGCTATACTGTGCTGCTATACTCCGTTAGCGGTGCCGGGCTAGACCGTGCTGCGCTAGACGCTGTTCAGAGGTGCGACGCTCCGTTATCGCCCTCCGCTGTACGGCCCAGTCCGCGGCCCCACTGCTGTTGCAGTACCGCCGAAGCGCGCTGTTGCTCCCAGCCACTGAAGACCCTTCTCCCAACGTCCGCTAGCCACGTGACTGCTGCGCCGCTTACTTTGCGCTGTACTACGCTAGCCGTGCTAGACTGCTGCTGGCCATCCTGCGAGTCTTTTATAGACTGCTGCTCCAAACGCTGCGTGTACTGTTGCTCCAACCTGTGCGTTGTTATAGACGCGGCAACCGGGCGAGTCCGCTCCGAGAGCCGTTCAAACCTGCCGTTAGACTGTTCGTTATTGCCGCTAACGCTCGCCCGGGCTGCTCCGTGTCCGCTCGGGCCCCGGCTGCGCTGTACGTGCGTTAACGCTGCTCCGACCCTCCGGGCTCCCGGGGCCGCTCCGCCCCGCTCCTTACTGCTGCTGCGCCTGACTGCTGCCCTAGTCTGCGTCAGTACTGCGCTGCCTGCCGACGGCTGGACGGCTGCCGTCTGCTGCGCTAGTACTGCTGCGCAGACCACGATAGACTGTGCTTCGTCCGTACCACTGTTGCTGAGTAACTGCTAGACTGCTGCTGCGCTCCGTAACGCGCATCCATGCATACTGCGCTAGACGCTGTGCGCGAAACCGTTGCGAAACGGTTTCCTTATGTACGTGCGTGCTATATCCGCGTAGAGGGGCTGCTGCTAGTCCGCTGCGTAGTACGTTGCACTGTACGCTCCGCAGTATGTGTGTTTGCGCGCTATACTGTCCGACGTCCCTTTTAACCGCTGCGCTTATACTTTGCTGATAGTACGCTGCTCGACTGTGCGCTTGCGCTGCTAGTCCACTGCATAGTCCGTTACTACGCTAGTACGCGCGCTAGACACTTAGATGCCCAACTGTTGCTGCTAGTCCACTGTAGTACTGTTGCGTAGTACTGTGCGTAGACTTTGCTCACAGCGCGCGACGCTGCGCGAGACTGGCCAGCCACGCTCCGCTAAACCGTTGGCCAACGCTCCTAGACCCGCTAAATGCTGACGCTGCGCGCAGTACGCTGCGTGCTAGTACTGTGCGTTCAATGTGGCTAGCCGCAGCTGCAGACTTCCGGTAGTACTGTTGCGTAAGCTGCTCCTTACCGCTGCTGCTGCTAGTACTTTCCCCCAGATGCTGCTGCGTTTTCCGCTGCTTTTATCGGGTTTTGGTTGCGGGCTGCAAACCCCGGGTGTGCTAGACGCTGCGCTACCCGCTCCCCCTGCGCTAGTCCCCTGTTCCCGCTAGTACCGCTGTTGCCGCTGGCTGATGCTGCTGCTGCTAGTCCGCTGCCGACCTGCTCCCGCTAGTACTGGCCCTGCTTACCGCGTTTGGGTGCTCTATGTTGCTGCTAGTACCACCTGCTGACCGCTCCCGCGTACCACTGTCGCTAGTACACTGCTGCCTCTCCCGCCGCTATACGGCCCCCAAACCCGCTGCCGCTAGTACGGGTGGTTGTCTAGCTGGACTGCGCGTTAGTACTGCGGTTGCGCTGCCGCTAGAATCCCGCTGCCATCTGCTGCCGCTAGTCGCTGCTGCTGTACTGCTGCTGCTGCAGCTACTGCTGCTGCTAGTACTGCTGCGCTGCTGCGCTGCGCTGCTAGTCCCGCTGCTGCTGCTGCTGCCGCTGTTCCCTGCCTTAGTACCCCCTGCTGCTAATGCCTGCCGCTGCTAGACCCCTGCTAGTACTGCCGTTGCTACCCCGCTGCTCCCGCAGTATTCTGCTTAGTACTGCTGCGTGCTAGTATGCTGCGCTAGTACTGCTGCTGGTTTGAATTGCTGCTGCTAGTACGCTGCTGTGCTGCCAGTACCTGTTGCTAGTACTCTGCTGCCAGTACTGCTGCTCGCTGCTAGACTGCTGTGCTGATACTCTCGCTAGAATTCGCTGCTGCAGTCTCTGCTGTACTCTGTGCTGCTAGTACCACTGTTAGACTGCGCTGCTGCTATACTTGCGCTGCTGCTAGTACTGTTGCTTCTGTAGACTGCTGCTGTTAGTTTTGCTGTTGCTAGACCGTGCGCTAGTACTGCTGCTGTTCAACTGTTGCTGCTAGTACTGCTGCTGCTCGTAGACGCTCCGCTGCAGACGTTGCCCGCTGCGCACTGCTGCGCCGCTAGACCGCTGCTGCCCCGCTAGTGCACTGCTGCGTGTTATTTTGCCGTTCCCTCCCCTGCTAGCACTGTTCCCGCTAGTACTGCTTCGCTGCTAGTACCTGCTGCTGCCTCTCCACACTGCCCCGCTGGCCCGCTGCTGCTGGCTAGACTGTTGCTGCTTTAACTGCTGCTGCTAGTCCCGCTGCTGCTAGCCCCTGCCGCTGATGCGGGCCTGCTGTGCTAGTTTTGCTGTTTCCTGCTAGTCCCGCTGCTGCTGCTAGTCACTTGCCCCCTTGCTGCCTTCCCCTCGCTAGTACTGCTCTGCTGCTAGTACTGCTGCTGTTAGTACTGCTGCGCGTTAGAAACCCTGCTGCTTGGGTACTGCTTGCCGCTAGTACTACTCCGCAGACACTTGCCGTTAGTACTGCCGTTCGTGCTAGTACTGTTGCGCTAGACTGTTGCCGTAGTACGCTGCTGCTCCCAGAGCTGCTGCTCTAAAGTACTGCTGTGCTTGTACGTTGGCTGTTGTTAGACTGCTCCCGCAAAGTTACTCCCGCTTGTACTGGCTGCTGCCTTTTACTGTTCCCGCTAGTATACTAACCTTTGAGTACTACTGCTCCCTATTACTGCTGCCCCGTAGTACGCTGCTGCTAGTACTGCTGCTGGCTAGCACCGCGCTGCAAGTACTGCTGCTACTAGTACTTGCGTGCTAGTACTCGCTGCTGTTATTTACGGGCTGCTCCGCTAGTACTCCCGCTGCTTGTACTGCTGCTGCCAGTACACTACCGCTAGATACTGCTGCCATTCCCTGCTGCTGCTAGTACGCTGCCGCTTATATTTTGGCTGCTAGTACTGGTGCTGTTAGTACGCTAGCCGCTTGACTGTCACGTAGTACTCTTTACCGCTAGTCGCTGCCGCTAGTACCCCCTGCTGCCGCTAGACTCCCGCTCAGTACTTGCTGTGCTAGTACTCGCTGCTGTTAGTACCTGCTGCTGCTAGTACTACTGCTGTACTGTTCCCGTTAGACTACACTCCCATACCTGTTCCCATTACTGCTGCTGCTAGTCCCGTGCTCTATTTTTTGCCGCTGCTAGTACTGGTTTAGTACCCGCTGCAGTCCCCTGCTGCTAGACTGCTGTGTTAGTTTACTGCTGTAGTACTGCTGCTGCTGAGTACGCTGCTGCTAGTACTGCTGCTGCTAGTACAGCTGCTTGGTGTATCTCACGTGGGACTCCCAGCAAGGTAGAGTTTTTCTCCAAAAATATCCAGACAGCTCAAAGAAGACCTGAAGGATTCCAGGGATTACTGGATATCCAGCAGGCGGCCAGGAAGACTGGAGGATCACAGAGGAAGATTTAGGAAGACTCAGATGGTCCTGGAAGAGCAGTAGCAACATATATATATATACTAGAAGAAACCTCAGCTGGTCTGTAAGCACACAGGGCGAGGAAAATAATGAGTAACGCAGCAGTCCTACGAGCCCACACCAGACAGGTTTAACTCACACCCAACCACTACAACTGATGTAACTGTACCAGCCAATACGAGTGTTCTTACAGTGGTCGTAATGTTGGGGTTCTTACAGTAGTCGTAATGTTGGGGTTCTTACAATAGTCGTAATGTTGGGGTTCTTACAGTGGTCGTAATGTTGTGGCACTTACAGTAGTCGTAATGTTGGGGTTCTTACAGTAGTCGTAATGTTGGGGTTCTTACAGTGGTCGTAATGTTGTGGCACTTACAGTAGTCGTAATGTTGGGGTTCTTACAGTGGTCATATTGTTGTTCTTACAGTGGTCGTAATGTTGTGGCACTTACAGTAGTCGTAATGTTGGGGTTCTTACAGTGGTCATAATGTTGTTGTTCTTACAGTGGTCGTAATGTTTTTACAGTGGTCGTGGTGCTGTGGTTCTTACAGTGGTCATAATGTTGCTGTTCTTACAGTGGTCGTAATGTTCTTACAGTGGTCGTGGTGTTGTGGTTCTTACAATGGTCATAATGTTGTTGTTCTTACAGTGGTCGTAATGTTCTTACAGTGGTCGTGGTGCTGTGGTTCTTACAGTGGTGATAATTCTGTAGTTCTTACAGTGGTCGTAACGTTGTAGTTCTTACAGTGGTCGTAACTTTGTGGTTTTTACAGTGGTCGTGGTGCTGTTGTTCTTACAGTGGTCGTAATGTTGGGGTCCTTACAGTGGTCGTAATGTTGGGGTTCTTACAGTGGTCGTAATGTTGTGGTTCTTACAGTGGTCATAATGTTCTTACAGTGGTCGTAATGTTGTGGTTCTTACAGTGGTCGTGGTGCTGTGGTTCTTACAGTGGACGTAATGTTGTGGTTCTTACAGTGGTCGTGGTGCTGTGGTTCTTACAGTGGTCGTAATGTTGTGGTTTTTACAGTGGTGTGGTGTTTTGTCCCTTACAAGGGTCGTGGTGCTGTGGTTCTTACAGTGGTCGTGGTGTTGTGGTTCTTACATTGGTCGTGGTGTTGTGGTTCTTACAGTGGTCATAGTGATGTGGAGCTTACAGTGGTCGTGGTGAAGTAACTCCAATCCCTCCAACATTTTCTAGGTGTAGATTATCATGTATCTTTCTCTCCTACGTTCAAAGGAGTACAGTTTCAGTAATTTAGAAGCTTGACTGAGTTTGTACAAGCTATGATGTTTATCTGTACATTTTCCAGTTCTGCAATTTCGGCTGCCTTGAAGGGGGCCGTTAGTACACAGCAATATTCCAACCTAGAGAGAACGAGTGACGTAGAGAATAATCAGTGACTTTCCTTCTCTTGTTCTGAAAGTTCTAGTTATCCAATTATCATTTTCCTAGTAGTTGCGATGACATAGTTGTGCTCCTTGAAAGTGAGATCTGACATTATCACTCCCACGTCTCTCACATTAGTCTTATGCTCTACTGAGTAATTGGAGTTTATCATGTACTCTAATCCTGTTTTTAGTTCCTCAGTCCTTCCGTAACGTTGTTATCAGTAGCCCACTGGAAGACTTGCTTGATGTCAGCTTGATGGCTCGTTGTTTCTTCTATGGATGCCACTAGCATGCAGATTTTAGTATCATGTGTACTGGATGATACAGTGCTATGATTCATGTCCCTGTGACATGGGCAACACAACACTTCAAAGTAGCAGCCCATGGTTTTACTCTTTTACTACTCTCTTTGGGTTCTATTAGTTAGAAAGTTAAAATATCCATCTGTCCACCTTTCCAGTTATTCCTTTTGTAAGCATTTTGTGAAAAATTACCCCATGGACACACTTGTCAAAGTCTTTGCAAAGTCATTGTATACTACGTCTGCACTGTACTTGTCTTCCAGAGTATCAAAGACCATGTCGTAATGGTCTAGCACTTGAGAGTTGTGCAATTCCTACGATGTCAGGTGATTAGAAATCTTGCTTCTTAAAACCCTCTCGGAGATCTTGATAATATGGGTTGTCAGTCGTATTGATCTGTAGTTTTTCGCAATTGCTTTGCTACCATCTTCATGGAGTGGAGTAATATCAGTGATTTTTAATGACTGTGAGATAACTCCAGTGTCCAGGCTTCTTCTCTACAGAATATTTAAAGCACGTGATAATGGCTTCTTGCAATTCTTGATAACGTTGCACGAGTCTGAGCCCTTGGCGGAGTGCGTGAGCATGCAATCAATGTCTTCTTTGAAGTCAATTGGGATTAGAGTTGCATCACAGCTGATAGAGATGTGTGTAGTGTTTTGCGTCTAGTTCATCAAGAACTCATCTGGGTCGTCAATCTTTACGATGATTAATGGCTCATCAAACACTGTATCGTATTTGGACTTGAGTATTTCAATCATTCCTTTATTGTCGTCGGTGTATGTTCCGTCGCCTTTAATAAGACTCTACTAGATGTTGTCTAGTAGAGTCTCTCTTGAACTCTGTGTGGCCATTCAATTTGAGCTCAACATTTTGTTTCCTTAGCCAGTCTTACAGCACCTTTCATTCTTCAGAGAGTCTGGTGCTTTTGACGAGCTCTGTTAGCCATCGTCTTCTCCTACAGAAGGAGCAACTCTCTCTTTTCAACCTGCAACTTCTCCTTCGCCATGGTATGTGTCTGGAGCAGACGTCTAGTGGCAATCAACTCATCTCGATATGCTGGTTTATGTCATCGTTCACCTTACTGTCTTCCCAGAATGTTTCATTTAAGCTCAAGATTCATTAACTCCCAGTTGATGTTCTTGTTGTTAAACTTAAATTTGTTGAACATAGCCTCATGACTGAGTGTGTTTTGTCGATGATGACTCACGTGTGTGTGTGCAGGGCTGAACTTCTGTCAGGTGGTGGTCTGAGTTTACTGCCTTCATCACTATTATGTTACTCACCAGATCTTCACTCTTAATGAATATAAGGTTGAAGTTTTTGGATATACAGATAAGTGATGATTCCAGGATTCTACGGTATTGAGTGTTGTCTTCTCTGGCGATGAGTCTTGCTTTTCTGTAGTTGATTAAATCGTTGTGTGAATTTCGGTGTTGAACACAGGCATTCCTTGGGTCGTCAGATCTGCCTGCGTACCGGTGTTCTGAAATACGTGTTTGGAGGTCTCTGGATGTTTCGCCGACGTATAATTTGCTGCAGTCATTACAAGGAATTGTGTATACCCCTGCAGTGGATTGAAGCTTGTCCTGTCTGTTACTGGTAATGTCCTTGATGGTGGTGGATGTGGAGGTAGATACTCTGAATGAGGTATTGGAAAAAATGTTGGAAACGTGTTTGGCAATGGAGTTGGTGGAGAGGACTATGTATCTCTTCTCGGCAGTGTCTTCTCTGGGTGTGTTGAAGATGTTTAATGCCCGTCGTCTGCAGTCTCTAATAAAGTTACGAGGATATTGAAGTTTAGAAAAAACTTGCTCAATGAGGGAGCATTCTACCTCAAGGAACTCACTGCTGCAGATTCTGAGTGCGCGCAGGAAAAAGCCTATAATTATACCACGTTTAGTTTTGGTGTCGTGGTGAGAGTAGAAGTGAAGAAGATCGTGTTGGTTGGTAGGTTTTCGATAGACTTTAAAACGAAGTTCATGGTCAGCTTTGCAGAGAAGAACATCAAGGAAAGGAAGAGTGTTGTCGACTTCTTCTTCTAGTGTAAACTGGATTGATGGCTCGACCTGGATGAGTTTGTGTTGGAGAGCTTGAACGTTGAAGCGTCTGGGAGTTATGATGAGAATGTCGTCAACATAACGGAGCCAGGTGACAGAAGAGGGAATAATAGTGGAAAATCGCTCGGCTTCCAAATGTTCCATATATAGGTTCGCAAGGACGGCACTAAGTGGCGATCCCATGGGTAGTCCAAAAGTTTGCTGAAAGAGTTGGTTTTCGAAAGAGAAACATGTAAAGCCCACACATAGTTCAACAAGGTCGATGAAATCGCTGGCTGGAAGAGGAAGATCAAGCGAGTCGTCAATTTTCCAGCGCAAGAGATCGATAGCTTGTGTAGTAGGTACTTTGGTGAATAGGGATGTTACATCAAGGCTGGAGAGTTTCTTGTTCCTGATGTTGATGTTGCGAATGCGATTGAGAAGGTCACCAGAGTGTTTGAGATGTGCTGGACTGATGGTGCCCAAAAGTTTAGAGAAGTGTTTAGCGAGAATGCCTGAGAGTTGGTGGGGAGCAATGCCTATTCCCGAGGATATGGGCCTCAATGGGATACCTGGTTTGTGAGTTTTTGGCAGAGCGTACATTCTGGCAGGTCTGGGGTTGCTGGGAATGGTGTGTACAAGTTTCTTCCCTTGTTCTGAGTCCCTCAGAATGCGGCGAGTCTTGTGAAGAAATGTTTTGGTGAGGTTGTCCACTTGGTTTGTTGTGAGAGGTTTGTAGGTATCTGGGTCATCAAGTAGATTAAGCATTTTGTTTCTGTAATCGTCAGTGTTCAACATTACGACACCACCTCCTTTATCAGCGGTGGTAACCCTGATGGTCGTGTCTTCTGCTGAAGCTTTAAGAGCAATGATGTAACGTCGAGGTATGACTGGGGAGCTCGCCAGTCCCTCGGACTGATTACCTCATCTTTTGTATATAGTTCTATTGTCTTCAAGTTGTCCTAGAATCTGTATTGATAAAGCCACTGGATGGCGAAACGTCTACAATAAAGATACCCAGATGTTGCACATGTGTCTTATTTTCATCGACTGAAGAAGCCTACTGTGTAGGCGAAATGTTTCGGAATAAAGATGCCTGAGTGTTGCCTATGTGTCTTACTTACCAGTACCTGAGGTATTGAAGCAAATACTTAGTTAGTTTTGGGAAAACGTTGGACAAGTGGGTGGGTGTGAATGGTTGGTTTTAAGAAAAACCTGCCTAGTGTGGGCCAGTAGGACAGCCCCAATGTTCTTCCATTCTTACATTCTTTGAAAATGTCTAAAGAAAACCAAAAATATGAAGGAAGTCTGTGGTGGTTGTAGAGTGCTCGGGAGGTCCATGACATTCCATAACCCAGGAACGTTTGTGCTGAAGACAGACACGAAGTGCCGCCAGCAGCCAGGGAGGGAGGGTGAGGGAGGGAGGGGAAGGAGCAGCAGCCAGGGAGGGAGAGGGGAGGGAGGGAGAAGGACAGCAGCCAGGGAGGGAGAGTGGGAGGGAGGGGAGAAGGAGCAGCAGCCAGGGAGGGAGAGTGGGAGGGAGGGGAGAAGGAGCAGCAGCCAGGGAGGGAGGGTGTGGGAGGGAGGGGAGAAGGAGCAGCAGCCAGGGAGGGAGAGTGGGAGGGAGGGGGAGAAGGAGCAGCAGCCAGGGAAGTGGGTCAGTGGAAGAGGTTGAAGGAAGGGGAGGGAGGGAGAGAGTGCACCACCAGCAGCGCCACCGTCAGGTTCTCCTCTTGATCAATATCAGTCTTAGCTACTGCTACCCCACATACCTCCTACCTCCTTCCCTCCCTCCCTTGTCTCCTACCTCACATAGCTGCTACCTCCCTCCCTTGTCTCCTACCTCACATAAGAACATAAGAACATAAGAAAGGAGGAACACTGCAGCAGGCCTGTTGGCCCATTCTAGGCAGGTCCTTCACATTCCATCCCACCAACAGAATATTTGTTCAACCTAATTTTCAATGCTACCCAAAAAATAAGCTTTGATAATTTTATTTACTCATGTGCAATTCCCACTCAAATCCAACCCCTTTCACTCATGAATTTATCCAACCTAAATTTAAAACTACCCAAGGTCCTTGCTTCAATAACCCTACTAGGCAGACTGTTCCATTCATCAACTACCCTATTTCCAAACCAATACTTTCCTATATCCTTTCTAAATCTAAACTTATCTAACTTGAATCCATTATTGCGGTTCTCTCTTGGAGAGATACCTCAAGACCTTATTTATATCCCCTTTGTTAATACCCATTTTCCACTTGTATACCTCGATCATGTCTCCCTCATTCTACGTCTTACAAGTGAATGTAATTTAAGGGTCTTCAATCTTTCTTCGTAAGGAAGATTTCTAATGCTATGTATTAATTTAGTCATTCTACGCTGAATGTTTTCTAACGAATTTATGTCCATTCTGTAATATGGAGACCAGAACTGAGCTGCGTAATCTAGGTGAGGCCTTACTAATGATGTATAAAGCTGTAATATAACGTCTGGACTTCTGTTGCTAACACTTCTTGATATAAATCCCAGTAATCTATTTGCCTTATTACGTACGCTTAGGCATTGCTGTCTTGGTTTAAGGTTGCTGCTTACCATCACCCCCAAGTCCTTCTCGCAATCTGTATGGCTAAGTTCTACGTTATTTAACTTATAAGTGCTTGGGTTATGGACACTCCCGAGCTTTAGAACTTTGCATTTATCTACATTGAACTGCATCTGCCATTTTTCTGACCAGGAATTGAGTTTGTCTAAATCCTCCTGTAGTTCACTGACATCTACGTCTGAATCGATTATCCTACCTATCTTCGTGTCATCAGCGAATTTGCTCATATCACTAGAAATTCCCTCGTCAAGGTTATTTATATATATTATAAACAACAACGGGCCCAAAACCGATCCCTGAGGAACGCCACTTGTTACAGATCCCCACTCCGATTTAACCCCATTTATGCACACCCTCTGCTTCCTATTGGTGAGCCATGACTCGATCCATGACAACACTTTTCCCCCAATGCCATGAGCAGCCACTTTCTTTAACAGTCTCTGATGTGGTACTCTATCAAAAGCCTTACTAAAATCCAAATAAACGATATCGAATTCTTTATCATTATCAACTGCCTCAAAAGCCCCACTGAAAAAGTTAACAAATTAGTTAGGCAGGAACGGCCCTGGTGAATCCATGCTGAGTATCATTAATCAAATTATGCCTATCGAGATGGCTTCTTATGTTATCAGCTATAATCGACTCTAGTAATTTGCCTACAATTGATGTTAGACTTATTGGGCGGTAATTTGATGGTAACGACTTGTCCCCTGCTTTAAAAATAGGAATTACATTAGCCATCTTCCACGTATCAGACACTACACCTCACATAGCTGCTACCTCCCTCCCTTGTCTCATACCTCACATAGCTGCTACCTCCCTCCCTTGTCTCATACCTCACATAGCTGCTACCTCCCTCCCTTGTCTCCTACCTCACATAGCTGCTACCTCCCTCCCTTGTCTCCTACCTCACATAGCTGCTACCTCCCTCCCTTGTCTCATACCTCACATAGCTGCTACCTCCCTCCCTTGTCTCCTACCTCACATAGCTGCTACCTCCCTCCCTTGTCTCATACCTAACATAGCTGCTACCTCCCTCCCTTGTCTCATACCTCACATAGCTGCTACCTCCCTCCCTTGTATCCTACCTCACATAGCTGCTACCTCCCTCCCTTGTCTCCTACTTCACATAGCTGCTACCTCCCTCCCTTGTCTCATACCTCACATAGCTGCTACCTCCCTCCCTTGTCTCCTACCTCACATAGCTGCTACCTCCCTCCCTTGTCTCATACCTCACATAGCTGCTACCTCCCTCCCTTGTCTCATACCTCACATAGCTGCTACCTCCCTCCCTTGTCTCATACCTCACACAGCGTCTACCTCAATGGTAACTTTCATAAGAACATAAGAAAGAAGGAACACTGCAGCAGGCCTACTGGCCCATGCAAGGCAAGTCCAATTCTCCCACCGACTTAAGGGAGGAGCACGGCATCTGACCTAGTAGCACAAGCTAGTCAGGTCCAACTCACACCCACCCACACCCACTCATGTATTTATCCAACCTATTTTTAAAACTACTCAACATCCCAGCCCCTATGACGGTACTCGGGAGTTTGTTCCACTCATCCACAACTCTATTACCATTGGTAGAATTACCGACAATATGTTAAGGAAAAGGACACAAATGCAACTAATGTGACATTTTATTGTGGCAACGTTTCGCTCTCCAGGAGCTTTGTCAAGCCGTTACAAACATTACATGGACACACAGGGTATATATAGGCTCAGAGTGAAGTGTAATATTAGTGGTGGTAGAAGTAGTAGTGATATAAGTTGTAGTAGTAATACAATAAGGTAGAACAATCAACTTGTACATGAGGAAAAGGTGAAAACAATTACTTGGGTATAGATAAATGGTTCA